>JAMPIV010022916.1:600000-810000 GCA_024509875.1 Oreohelix idahoensis
TTTAATCTGGGCATAAACGGGGATTATGTTCTGAAATTTGTTACAGACATATTTTACTGATGTCGCTTGGTTCCGCTCATAAAGTTTGGATTTTAAAAGCTTGAAATGTCCGTTTTTATGCGTGCCATTGAGCGCCAACCGTCAAATGATATAAGATAGAGTATATTTAAGAACCAATAGAATCTGAAAAAATCTTGGCCAGATCTGCACTGAATGACATTTGTGACGTAACAATGTCCCGACCTTTTTCTAAATATAGTATGCTCTCTGCAGGGGTTACATATTAATTGTGGTTGTACAGCTAAGACATTAGTATTATTTATATGCTTACGATTTTTTGAAGACGTAGGAGAAAAACAACGAACGAACGAACGAACGAACGAACTTTATTTTCAAAGGGTTGAGAATTGGGCACGCAGGCCCGTCTGACATTCTGCCCTTCCTTTCTCTCACCTTTCATACTGAATTCATTCAAACAACGATTAAGAGGAGGAACCAAAAGAAGAATAACTAGGAGTTAAGAAGACTAAGAAGAAAACATGAGCCTGTAAGTTTTTTATTTCATTATATTTTTCTGCCATCGCAATAAAGCAGCTATTAATAATAATTCCAACACGGCAGTGTTTCTCAACTTAAAGCAACTGAGTACCCTTTAAGAGAGTTATGTCTTACCGGCGTAACCCTCTCGGGCGGAGTTAATGTGGGGGTTGTTTTAATAGTACAATTGTATCTACACTAGCGCATATATAATATATGATATTGATTTATCAATATATATATATACATAACACAGGCAATACTTTTTTGCTTCTTCGTACACACTCAGAGGACACTCTTTTGAGGTTAAGGCGGCCGGCGTGATGCTGACCACATCACCCCTAGTGTGCCGATGGTCAAGAAAATATGGGCCTAACACCATATTCCCAATATGCCTCAATGGGCGTGTAACGGGATCCTTTACCTTACAGTCTCAGACGTCTACTTGAATATTTTCAAAGAAAGCAGTGGTCAGTTTGAGAGCTATTGTATCTCAATGGAGTTTTTCCGAAACTGACACTCGTGACGGCTATATGTGCTTTCTATGTTCCTCATATCATGGGCATCTTGGAAGCAGATGTTCAGCAGTCATTGTATCAGTGCCACATTTACACTCATCTGTAGTCCTACCTTTAGCTTGTTGAATAGATCATATCCCAATCTGTTGTGGCCAGTGCGGAGTCTGAAGATTATCACTTGTTCTATTCTGCTGAGCTGGTAATATGCATAATTGTGTGTGTGTGTCTGGATGCTTTGCATCCCATTTGTTTCTGTATCTGGTTCTGATAAAACTCTTTGTCTCTTCGAAAATTATGCTTGTATCAGGTTGTGGTAGCTTTCCACCTCCCTTTCTCAATATGTCAGCATCTTCATTGCTGGGGATGCTACAATGAGATGGGATATATTATATCACAAATCTTTTGAATCGTTGACATAGTTTGTGGAGCACGACTCTCGCGTCATCAGGTCTGCATTATTCTGGCTCCTCAGCTTTGCAACTAATGAGAGTGCGTATGTGTAGAAAACAACTTGTCTTTCGGTGTTTTCCTCAACTATTAGAACCTCTGCTGCAGATTGTCACTCCTCTGCCTCTGCCCTGAAGTTACTTTAGAATTTTCTTGTTGCCACTGACATCTTTTTTTGTGTGTACCAGGGCTTAAGCACAGAAGCACACCTCCACCCCCATCTTCTATTGCATTTGTTGCTGATCCATCTGTGTATGCATGGGTCCAGGTGTTGCTTGGATAATGTTTCTCTATATAGTTTGTCGTTATGGTTTTTCTGTCTGTTGTAATCTGGTTTTACAATTTATACTACAAATAGAAATTATAGTTTTTAAAAAATAATTAAAATAACATAAGTAATAACAATTTTAAAAATTGACTGGACATTCGATATTCAGGTTGACTGAAAAGTCACTTCTTATTTTTAAATATTTAGGTCCTTATTTGTATCTATCTGTAATAGATGAAACAACGTCAAAACTATCATTTCTTCTTCTTCTTCTTTGTCCGCCCTCAGACTTCTACATTAATGACTCTAATAAAGGCAGTGGTCAATTTAAGGTTCCTGACATCTCCAAACTGTTTTTCGAGGAGAGAAGTGCTTGTTGCCATATGCCACTCCGTTCACTGCTGTAACTGTCATTTGACGAATAAGTGCTATTTTAAAAATATTTTTAAAATTCAAATTTAAGAAAATAAAATTTAAAAAATATCTGAAATGGCCATTAAACTGGTTTGGTCTGGTTTTTAAGGACTATCTTCATTGCATACGGACAACTCCATCAATGCTCCGATCTCCTCCCTTAGATCACACAAGGAGGATCTCAGCACAGTGCACGAACTACGTAGCATCAGCGATAATTCCAATGTGTGAATATAGGAATCACACATTCTACAAATATTTTTGTGGCAGGTAGGTTTATCATTTTTAAATTTTGCAAGGGAAGCGGGCGTAAGTCCTACTCTTTACGATTTCCAGCTGCAGAGGGATTTTTAACGTGCGCAACGTATACACGGGACCTCCTATTTTTTCGCCCTTATCCGAGAAGGCTAGACATCCGATCTCACTACCCAGGAGACCAGGGAGGAGTATGACTTCATTAGGACCAGTGGTTCTGAAAAAAAAAATTACAAAAATTACATTCTCTCTGTGGGAATCGAACACGGTACATCTAGAACTCGATTATACTGACGTTACAAGAGATAGCAAAAATTGCTGCCTGCTATGAAATCACGTGTACAATAAAAAGAATCTCACGTTGAGTTGTAATGATAATAGATAAAAAAGGGAAGGATCCCGTTACACGCCCATTGAGGCATATTGGGAATATGGTGTTAGGCCCATATTTTCTTGACCTTCGGCACACTAGGGGTGACGTGGTCAAAGTCACGCCGGCCGCCTTAACCTTCCCAGAGTTGCTCTGGTACCCAGTTGGGGCTGGGTCGACCCAGGAGCCGTTTGCGGCCTAAAAAATCCCACCTCATCTGGGGATCGAACCATAGACCACTGAGCTAGGAAGCCAGTGCACTAACCACTATGCTACCGTGGCTCCCGGTAGTTATTACAGCAATAATGATAATGCGACATAGTAATTAAAAATGTCATTATGTTTTCCTTTGTTTCATATAAATTATTTGGTTAGACGTGAAGAATTAAACAATATAACGTGACTGTCATTCATCCGGTAAATGATTGATTCTAAAAATAATATGGTAAAGTAAAATATTAAAAATTATCCCGCATACTTCAAGAACCACTTTTCTTACACTCGGGAGCACCACACTTTGAGAAACACTGCAACCCAGCTTTCTTAACTCTGTCTTCTCCACGAGCATTGTGGCGAGCCAGGTTATGGTACAGTACATTACTATCCTAGGGATACTTAGTTCGCCCGTCTGGTTATGGTCAGATAATGTTAATGTCTGCACAGTATGTAATCTAAAACAAAGACAGTTTTTTGCGTATACAGTTGACATTCAAAAATCCGGCCATCGATAATCCGGTTCCTTCAGATTTCCGGCATGGATTTCGGATCGCATTTTTTAATTTATCTCGTTGGCGCGCCACTGTTTTCTGGAGCCGTTTATGTTTTGATGCAGCTGTTGGGTCTTGCTTGCACGTGTTAACAGGCATTCCTGCTCATTCCTTCTCATTTCATCATTTATTTGCTGCTGTTTAGCCCCATTATGGATTCAGCAAATAAAAGAAGTGGTGTAAAACGTAAACATCGTGCATTGTCGATCGCAGATAAAGTGTATAGGTAGTCATTTTCTGTTAAATATATACAGAATATATAACCATAAAAAATCCGGCATTTTCAAAAATCCGGCACTCCTCAGGTCCGGAGGTTGCCGGATTTTTGAATGTCTACTGTACCTCAACACTTCAAAATATTCTCCAGCCTAGATGACGAAAGAATAGGACTACTGTTCCCTCAGGCATGTCGTACAAGACGACTAATATGAGATTGTGCATAGGGATGGCAACCTCATCATGTACAAACACATTGCTACAACCATCACCGCTGAAAGAGTGTGTGAATACTTGGTGCAGACTTTCTGCAAGGGGGAACCGGCTGCGGTGGTGGCTCCAGTCTTCACCAAGAGCGTAATGGAATGCTGATAATGATGATGATGAATGTACAATGTACAAGGATAGTAGATATTGTGAGGAAACTGGCTAATAGCAGTACAAGGCTGTCCTTGTTCTTGAACCCCCAGGGAAAGAGAAATAGAGGGAAACCTAAACACACAAGGGGAAGGAAATCGGATGCAGATGTGATAGGGATAAAAAATATATGGAAAAGATAGCTGGAATAGGACAGAAAAGCTTGACTTGAATTTGTTGAAGGCTTTTATCACATCCGTAAAGGGATAGACAATACGTTTGCCAATCGACACATGTGGCGAATAGGTAACGAAAAAGTGGGAATTGGATTATTTTACTTTGCATAAAACTGAACGATAATGTCATGAAACAATTTCTTGGGATAAAAAAATACAATTTTTTTTTCAATATAAATATGATTCAACAAGCCTACTAAATTAATATATTCAGCCAAATTATGACCAGTTGGTCAGACAGACAGATTGCAGGTGTTACTATCATAAAATATGTTCGTTCTATTTTTGTGGTCTTCGCTCTTCTCCGGCATTATTTCTTTACTATTCCTTTTACGTGCTAATTCTTCCAGAATTCATTGTTATCACTTTGATCGTTCATGTTTTCTTATCACACCTCTTACCCATCCTTCTCTCCTGATTATTTTCTCCTTTGTTATCAGTGACGTGTATCGAAGTAGCGAACTTGCCACATTGACTTTTGGCTTATCGCCAGCTCCAGACGGAGTAAGAGTCTACACTGAGCGATTCTCCTATTGTTAACTTCATCTTGCTGAAGATTAAGACACGGACAGTTATGGAATACTTCTGGCAGATGAACTTTGCTGTGATAAACAATTACTAGGAAATAACATTGGGGGGGGGGGGGGGGGGGGGGGGGGGGGGAATTATAATGTTAGATCTGTAAAGTAGTGAGTCTATAAACATGACAGGCGAAACGGAAGAAGCAATACCTTATATTTCTATGAAAGACACGGAGGTAAATTTGTAAATGATACATAAAGAAAATACCTTATGGTGTCATGTATGTGACAACACGTGGCGGCCCTATCGATCTTTGATTCTCTCCGGCAGTATCGGTACATTTGTGGTACTGATTTTTATTATGTGCTGTCAATTGTCGCACTTTTCTTTCTTTCTTTCTTCGTTTTTTTTCTGCTAAGTAGCAGATACTTGATTTTATCAAATCATTCAACACTCCCTGTAGGTGATAATAATCTTATTTGCTTGGCGCTGCCCAGATTTGTTGGCTATAGGTGCGGCAGATTAATACGTAAATCGGCCAGCGCTATCGGCTTAATCACCGATAAGACATGGGTGTACGCATCACCAAAGCTTGGAAAAGGGTAGACAACTTACAGACAGATATGGATGATAAGATTACTTTAGATAAAAGTAAGATTGCTACATCTCGAACACATGGTCATATGCGGTTACCGGTGTATTTGTAAGTTTGTACAGAAGGGCATCGAACATCTTATTACCATATATGGGACAGTTGACCTCTGCCTTAAGTTCAAAATTATCCGATGTCGGAATATTTTGAAATTACCCTATAAACCGCATGTTTGAATATGATTGAATTTTTTTGATAGCTCATAACAAACGAAGGCGAGGAAAGGCAGGGAATATAATCTGATCATGTTCTCAAGCTATTTCACTTGAGAAACCGCTCGGCAAGACACCAGCTGTAACAGTGGAGAATTAGAATTCAGAATTCCTTCTTAACATAGCGGATACCTTTTATTAAAGTATTTATCAGGACTTACACTATAGCCCAAGAAGTCGCTAACATTTTAAACAAGGAAACCGGGACTGAGGAAACTGAAGGACCACACACGAAGTCAGAGAGGGAACTTATTAAATTAACGACACCCTAGACGCGTGTAAGAGGCCGATTCAAGTCTCTTTTATTCATCTGAGCAAAATGTCAGTGAGTCAGAATTGGCGTATTGGTGGTACCAGCAGAAAGTACTATCTCTGGAACAAGAAGGGAACCGTGGCCTAAGCTTTAAGACGAAGGACCCACGTGGTAGACTCTCCTTGACATTTCTGGGAAACGAGCTACCCCCGACAACCTTGATCAGAGACGAGCGTGAGCAGAGTGAAAAGAACCAACCCATAAGAAGGAGCAGAACCGTCATTGGCAGCTAAGTTCAAACCTATGCTGCCACTTGAACTTCTTGTAACATCTCACATTCCATAAAGACTGTGATGATAACTTTTCTTGATCCATAACTATTTAAATTATTTTCCAACTGTTAAAACCTAAAGTGATTATTAAATTTTGTTATTTGCAATGTTACAGTTTTAACTTCGATTTAATCATTTTAAAGTTACTGCATTTTTGTCTCAGTCAAATTACTACACACACTCTAAACAGAGCTATACTAGAATAATAGAATTCCACTGAGTAAATCAGGGGTGGGGGTTTAAAAGAGCTGAACTTAAGAAGTGCTTAAATCTTTCACAAAAGCGTTGGCAGAATTACAGAGTTAACATACTCAGCCAAAGCAGTATTGTTCTCGCTTATTCTGAATATCTTGTGAAGACTCCCTTTGTAATAGAAGTGTCATCACCCTTCTATTTATATATCTGCCAAGAGTAATCTTGTGCGAAGGTAGATACCTTTTAAGCCCATATTAGATACTCTTGAGTTTTGGCCACTGTTGGACCACTACTGCAAAGCAGGGAAGGCAATACCGTCACAATGTAGAATGTTCTACAGATGAGTGTAGTCGGGGGAAAAGACCCTTACCGATATAGGCACTAATTCTTGGTTGGATTGGCATGGAAGTGCTAAATTAACCACTTCTGACTGGAGCTTTTTCCAACGAAACTACATGGATGTGTGGGCGAAAATGTCCCTTATAATCTGCATATTTTTTTACTACTCCTTCACTGCATTTCACCTCGTCAAAGAGGCATTTCATGCAGCCAGGACAACGAATAGAAACAGGATTACAACATAAGGATAGGACCAAGTATTAGAGGATCTTCCAATATTAGACAGAATTAAAAACTCGACTACTGTACTGGAAACTACGAGTTCTAGGAACCTACATACATTATAATATTGGGATTTTGTCACACGGTTAACCCGAGGATTAACCAGGGAGATGTATCTTTGTGGTGCAGGCGTTGTCAATGGCTCAGATTTGCCTTGCAACCGGGTGAAGATAGACAGCAGGAGCAGAAAAGGCGAATATGAGACTTTGCGATAAGTTCCAAGCAGATAATCCCAGTGATTCTGAATCTCGTGACACTGTCACTCCTACCAATCTATGTATCTTCTCCTATTGCTCGCGAGCCCCCACTCCCTCTATTACCCTGAGTGAACAGAAGAGGAAGAACTGTATGTCTCTCTCGCACACTTTCTTCCCTACTCTATGTATGTAAGTAACATGTGTTGGTAACGCAAACACGACTACAACATTTATTGGATTACTTATAGGTAACACAACAACCAAATACAATAATACAAATGCAATGACGACTAAAACTAACTATACCTGGAAGAGAAGGTCGTAGTTAATAAAAAACAAAAAAATACAAAAAATAACATCTAATCTTGAGTCTATACTAAGTGATGATGATGATAAATGTAATCTACTCCTAACTACTAAAAAAATAGTACCTTGTTTCTTGGCCTCTAGCTGACTGTCAATAAAGTTCTGGATGTTTGTACACAATGGACATGTCCTTGTCTGTATTCAATAACACTGTACGGCCCACTTAATTTCCTTCAGGTGTCGATGGCCTGATATTTTGTTCTTCACAATGCGAGTTTTGACAATGCAACGCGCGGCTGGGTTGGCGTGTTCATAGGTTGTGTTGAACGCAATGCCAAGCTGCAGATCCTTCGTCTAGTAGGCAGAACTCCACTTGTTGTGATGACTTTTTGCTCATGTGGTACGTGATGTAAATATATATTTTTATGGGTTGCCGTGGCAGTTTTACTTGGAGATTCTGTCCATTACCGCAGGTAATTTAGGATCTCAATAATTTTCGTAGGCACTGGTTGTAAAAGATCGTCCGTGTGCTCCTGCCACTTCTGATCAATATGTCTCGTGAGCAGCTAATTGTAACTCATCCATTACTGTGTAATTTCTAATTAATACTGTTGTGCGGGTGGTTGTTTGAAGAAAGGCTCCTTTGCCCTGGCAAATTCCTTCCTAAACCTCCCGTTGCTTCTGTAGGTTTGGTGCCGTGGATTATTGATATCTGTGAGGTACGTGTTCGCAGTATATCTGAGTGGCCCTACGTATTAGCTTGTCCCAACGGCGCCAGACAGGGTAGTAAGACAAAGGCTGAGTTATCTCAAAGAGTCCCTGTCTCTACCATTGAGATGGATAAAATGATAAAGCCTCATAAGTACCCCGTAAATCTATGCTACGCATGTGGTGTATGGGTGTTTACTTGTATGTGCAATCTTACCATATAATGAATCTCTGCGCGGTGTTTACTGCACAGTTTACCGGGTAATGTAAGAAGTAATAGAAATAGAAAATATTTACCTCGTTATGGTTATTGGAAACTGTGCAATCTTATAAATATAATAACTCTCTGCACGGTGTTTATTGCAACATTTACCTAATAGTGTAAAATGTAGTATTATGGGAAAATGTACTGCACAGTTTACCGGGTAATGTAAGAAGTAATAGAAAAGTAATAGAAAATATTTACCTCGTTATGGTTATTGGAAACTGTGCAATCTTATAAATATAATAACCTGTAACACAAGGTTTTCAAACTTTCGTACAGATAGCCTGAGACACGCGACCGCACGTGAAGAACCAAAGACCCTTTGAAGTTCGTACTCAGGGCCTGGGCTCTTTGATTTTCAGAAGCGGGCATTCGTACGGGCAAAATCTTCGAGAGACCCGTTAGACGTAAGAATTCTTCTGATATCGATTAGCAACGCCCGACAGAGCGACCGGAAAGCTTTTATCTTGAGAACTCTGTTTCTGATTCTCTGATATACACAATAGTGTGAAAAGTAACATCCTCTATAGATCAGAGAAACATGATGATATATAAACTGTGTTTTCTTAAACCTGCTTTCAGTTGTCACTCAGAATTTTTGGATAGTCTAAGCACGCAGTTCTAGAACCATTTCACTAAATGTGTTAGTAGCATTCGTGGGGATCTTTCATTCCGATATTCTGGAAATAGAAATTAGTGTTTACGTGGTTAACAGTGTTAGCGTACCATTATAATTCACTTAGATTTTCTAGCTGGTAAAACTAGTGAAATAAATAACGCGTAGCTATTTCATACCAGATGTTCAGTTATAATGTTAATTTTCACCACTCGCTTTCTCACACAAGAAGAGACGGTTTTAGTTGACTGATTTATTTTTTAGGCGCGACTGATAGTGACAGAAAGGAATTCACGGTTTATTTCATTGTACGTATTTATTATAAGTGCCTATTATTTAATATCATACGACTAAACTATCAAACGCCGACAACTTAATATTATTAAAGACAGGCGATACTTTGTGTAAGTGCACATATAGAGTATTAAATAATAATTGACATTATACGCTGATCGTTAAAGTGCGAGAGGGGCGGGAGAGTTGCATACTCGATCTGGCCTAATCTCAGCGCTAGCGAAAGCTGACCGTATAGGCGTAATGGAAAACACCTGTGCCGTTTAACTTTAATCAGGACTGACGGAGTGGATAAGAGATCGTCTTGTCCCCGTCTGTGTGCATATATAGAATAGTAGCATTTTTCCATAAATGTTTCTTTTTATTCCTAGCAGACCTGATCAAGGGCGTCCAGCGGTCTTCTTTTTTATCGTTCTTTTTCTTCATTTACGGATTGGTTAATGTTGTCTTTTCTTGGCTTCTGCATCACCAATTTCATTGGTAAGCAAGGACATGCCAAAGATACATGAGAAACATTTTAACTTGTAAATGTAACTGGACTTACAAAACCAAGCGATGTTTTTCCAATTTCACTAGCCCGCTGGGGTATACAAAAAGAAAACTTTTCCTCCCGACTTCTGACAGTCGTATTAAGAGGATTTATCCAGAAAGTTACGCTGTTTCAGAATCGGCACTCTCCATAGAGTCAGCCGATAGGATTATCATCATCATCATTTGTAACATTTTTAGCAACCAGATGTTTCCCAATACTGGGATTATTTCAGCTTTTTTTTCAACTGTGAACCTCAAGAGCACGTTTCGCTACACTAACTATTCGCGGTGACATTTGTTCATCCAGGAAAAACGCACATCCAGATTCGGCGTTCACCTCGCTAGTGTTGACTTGTTAGAGGATGGACTGGGGCCAATTTGGGAAATAAAACCTGACAATTTTTATATTCAGGATAATTGTATTTCCAGGGATATCACATGAGTAGGTAAGCGTGATTGAGTGGCCACTGTATGACAGAGAGAGAGAGAGAGTGAATAGTTTTCTTTGTTACAGGAACTTTACCAACATTGTATTTTGCTTAAACTTGTTAACTTTACTGGGTAGCATTTAGTAGGAACTTGTTTATTTACCGTCTATTCTGTAACATAGTGCTAACCTTTGAGTTATTAACTTTTTGGGTTCCTTTCTCAATAGGGGGAGGGCACATTTATTCTGTTATTTTCATATGTATGTAAATCTGAGTTTTATATTGATCTTTCTTTAGATGTTTGATGTTGTCGTTTAAATGATAATAAACAACAAAAGAAACTTACCTTTGTGTGTTGGTCAGACCCATACCCAATTAACCGTAGTTTTTCACGCTTGTGTGTCTTGTTGTCACATAGCTGTGTGTGTGTGTAGTTAAACTTATATTTATATGTATGAGGAGGACAAGGTTGTCTTGTACTAAATTATAGTCGTATAGATAGGCTGGAATAGAGAAACTTACTCATTCCAGAGACATATCTTCTCCTTAAGCTATTCACCCGTGAAATCTATTTCTCACTCCTTTTTCTCACGTACTTATCACCATCCACTCTACAATGTCGGTGTTCTGTCTCCTGATGTCTTGTGAAGCGGTTCTAATCCTATGTGATGTTCCATTCGTCTTTACCTTAGTTCAGACAACCAGTCCCCATTACTCTGTAAAGTTTTTTGTAATATTTTGCTATGTTCGCTTTCATATTTTGCTTAGCCCAGACAACCCGTCTCCGTCCGTCTTTTGATGTCTGTCCAGTGTTTCTAGTCTCTTTATAATGTCTTCTTTCATATTTATCTTCGTTCAGCCTATCGGTCTCCATTAATCCAATATTGCTTTGCCCATTCCATGAGAAACGACTCATTCTAAAGTTTCATTGCTGATCTGTCTCCGTCCGTCCATTGTGCTCTGTTACTAGGCAAAATTTCGGCGTCTGTGGCCTAATGGATATGAACGCAGTTTCATAATCCAGATATACCAGGTTCGAAACCTGCTGCAGGCGGTTTGGTAGCAGATCACTTTGTGTGGATTTTTAACAATGGTATAAGTGCCGTACCGTTCAGAAAGCAATGGCAAACTACTGAATGAAAAAAATGCCTAGAAAAATCACAAACCAGCCAATAAAAGCTGAGGTTGATTGCCACGTCCTGTAAAGGATAAGCAACTAGCTTTTTTTAACTAGGCAAAATAATACGTGTGTATTACTGCCGTTGTGTAAACACAACCGAGCCGTATTGGCGACTCCTTCTAATTGTCCCTGGATGGTCTGTTGTACTAATGTCTCATTGTTATGTACACACTCTGTTGCAAAATTGAGTGCTTTCCCATGACTTACGAAGAACGTTGTCTGTTGTGGACAATGGTTTTTCACAATCGACTGCTTTCTCGTGCCTTGTGAAATTTATCGACAACTGTTCGGCAATAGGTTTTAAGAATCTAAATACGGCCTTACTTGCCTCTCGTGACAGATTATAATTAAAGTAACACCCCGACCACCTTTAAGATGGCCTTTTAAAATCTGTAAACTCGACACTATTAGAAAGTTTTCCTTGTGCAAGAAGTCTGTAAAAACATTACAGATAATCGGGGCAAGTTGTAATATGTACATTTTATGATTCTGTATATTTGCATTTAACATGTGTAAATAGCTTGTGAATGTACAGGTTTAAAACAAATTATAATTAAAGTAATACCTCGACCACCTTTAAGATGGCCTCTTAAAACCAGTAACTCGACACTATTAGAAAGTTTTCCTTGTGCAAGAATTCTTTAAAAACATTTCAGATAATCGGGGCAAGTTGTAATATGTACATTTTTATGATTCTATATGTTTGCATTTAACATGTGTAAATAGCTTGTGGATGTACAGGTTCAAAACAGGCTGGCAACCTCAGTAATAAAATTAGTGGATTAATGAACCACCACTGCAAGAGCTAGTGACTGCTTCGTTTGGGTTTCCTCACAAGGAACCCAAAAGCAGAGGTAGCCCCATGCTTCATGTGGAGTACGGAGTAGATGGTGATGACTTCATGATATACATATTTATTATATTAACATTTTAATAATTTTATTTGTATATTCAAACACCTTTAAATGAGGCAATTGCCATATTCTGCTGTCCAAACGCACTTTCATCCGACTCACTGGGTTTAACGTTAATGCTCGGGGAGGGTAAAGTCTGAGGAAGAAGAAGTGGTGAAATGGAAGAGGAGGGCACTTGATTCTCATGTCAGAAAACCCTATACTTAGTAGAAACGTTTGTTTTCTCTCAATTTGTGGTACATCTGTGGTTCAAGTTACCAACAGTCTACGCTAGACGTGTACCTCAGACGGGTCTTGAAGTCTCCTGCCTTGACAATTGGAGTGGTTACGCCCAGCATTACCGCCAGGGAAGTGCTACTGCCACAGAATTTGGCGACTGACGGAACAATCAACAACACTGGTGGGAGCCAACAGTAACGGAATACAGCACCAACAACAAATCATTGTCAACACGTGGCTAGTTTTTTTTTAACGAACGCTACTTTAAAGTCAGTACCTGTGGTGATGAAAACATCAGTGTTTCATCTTCATACATGTGAAAGTTGATTTAATCATTACTGAGGGAGGTGCACCCGTATGACTCAGTTATTTTAAATAAATAAACATCCAGAGCTACTAAATTAATATTTTACTGAATCATTTCAGACAATACGAGCACATTTCTTTTTCCACACAGAAGGGGCGGGAAGATAAAAAATTCATGACAACTGAGATGATCTCAGTTGTTTTGTTTTCTTTCTTAAAATTCCTGTGAGGTTCCCTGAAATAGAAGTATCACTTTCTTCTAATTGTATCTATGCCAAGAGTAATCTTGAGCAAAGGTTGATACCATTGAAGACCCTCATTTTAATACTTTATGTTTGGCCATTGACAGACCACTGCTGCAGACCAAGGGAGACAATCCCGTTACAAAGATACATGACACCATGTTGTCACATGATGAAGTGCTAGTTCGCAAACATGACTTGCTCAAATACATGGTCGACGTCACTAGAATGTCAGATGATGACAATCTTGGTAAAGATTAAGATACGTACAGTGACTCAATACTTCCGGCAGTTTAAATTTGATGTGATAATCAGCTACAGAAAAGTTACTTTTGAGAGGAGGTTTTCAGTGATAGATCTGTGAAGTCATGAGTCTGTAAACGGGACAGGTGAAACAGAAGAGGCAAGAACTTATGGAGTTTGAAAATCACATGTAAAGGGGAATATCTTATTTTGTCATATAGTAATTTTCTACAGGAGGGTCGTGGGGACATCCCTACCAAAATCAGACACTTACTTGCAATTGGTTTGGCGTTTGAGATGCTTAGATAGACTGCTCATGATTGAACTTCTCCTCTAAGTGGGATCCTAGGTGTGTAGGCGAAAATGTTCGCTTATATTCTACAGCGTTGTCAGATTACTTCACTGACTTCCATTTATATTAAAAAGAAATCATAGACAGTAAGCAACACGGAATATTGGGACCCACATATAGGACATGCCAAAGTACAGGACGGGAATTCTAATATTAGAAAAGAGTAGTCACAGAGACAACACTTTGCGCTTTAAATTCTAGGATCAAACTTTAAGTGCACTCAGTTAGACACTTAACACACCTGAACAGTATGGCATCTTAAACAGTGGCCCGAAAATATTCGGACGTTTCCTGTGCTGGCCCGAAAAAAATCTCGGCGTAAGTTGTAAAATGTTCATTTTATCATGTTTTTATGTGCATTTGACATGTATAATTTATTGTGGGGGTACAGTTGCTTATGAGGCTGGCAACCTCATCACTGCAAATAACTTGACACATAAACCACCACTGCAAGAGCTGGTGAATCCATCGTGCGGGTTTCCTCACAAGAGATCAACAGCAGATGGGGCACTAGGCTTTATAGAGAGCAGGGAATGGATAATATCATGACGCACATATTTATTATACAAGCACGTTAGTAAATGTCATATTTTATATATATATATATATATATATATATATATATATATATATATATATATATATATATATATATATATATATATATATATATATATATATATATATATATTATAGTTGCTGAATCACCTTTAGCTGGGGGCTCAGAAAATACGATTTAGAATATATTAACTCACAGAAGGGGCGGGAGAATAATGGTTCATGACAGCTTAGATGATCTCAGTTGTTATGCTTACATTTTTGTAAAATACCTGTGAAGCTCCCTTAAATAGAAGCATCATTCTTCTATTTATCTCTGTCAATAGTAATCTTGAGCGAAGGTTGATTCTTTTGAAGACCCTCATCATAATACTCTAAGTTTGGCCATTGTTGGACTACTACTACGGAGCCGAAGAAACAATACCGTCACAGTTATATTAATTTCTTTTATCACTGAGCATCTTTGATTTGTCTTAACTCTGTGAGCGAGAATAATGCTTGAATGCAGTTAATTAAAATAATTTTATAATTTGTTTTCTTTAAATCAAAGTAGTTTTGGACCTTTTTTTCTTTTAATCTGGTGTGACGAATGGATCATGACATTCGCCCCACCTCCCGCTGGACTCAAAATCCTCTTGCCCACCTGGGCCTTTGTGCCATTGCTAGCAAAATATAAAAATCAAAAAATTACGTCTTCTATTTATGCACCTTCGACCAGTGGAAAATACAAACTTCTAACTTCATTTTCAGCACGGCACGAGTTATTTCTTTTAAAAGAAAACAAAAGTGTACTTACATTTAGAGTTCCATGAGAGCATTGTCTTGTAATGTTTCGCTTTTAAGGTTACTTTTAGAGTTCCACGAGAACATTGTCCCGTAGTATTTATGTTTTAACTTTACTTTTAGAGTTCTACGAGAACATTGTCCAGTAGTATTTATGTTTTAACGTTACTTTTAGAGTTCCACAAAAACATTTTCCAGTAGTATTTATGTTTTAACATACTTACTTACTTAGTCGTTCCCCTTCTACCGTGAGGTATAGAGGTTTGGAAGAGAGAGCGCCAGACTATCCTATCGGCTGTCCCAAAGTTTGCTCCAGGGGACCCTGTCAAACGCCTTTTCCAGATCTATGAAACAAAGATGCATCTAACTCTTATACTCAAAGGCCTTTTCACTCAGCTGTCTGAGTGTGAAGATTAGGTCTTGAGTACTTCGGTTTGCTCGGAATCCGCACTGGACCTCATCCAATTGTGGCTCAGCTAGGCGTCGGAGTCTCTGCTCTAGGATTCTAGAGTAGATTTTACCAGGGACACTGAGAAGGGATATGCCTCTATGGTTTCCACGCTGTCGATTGTCACCCTTTTTGAAAATTGGTGTTATGATGGCAATCTCCCAATCCTTTGGTATGGTCTTGTTGTACCACGCTGCCTGTAAAACCCTTAAGAGTTATAGGTCGGCTGATGCTCCCATGAACTTAACCATTTCTGGTGTTATACCATCATGCCCTGCTGCTTTTCCCATCTTGATTTTCTCCAGTGCTGCCTTCAGTTCTTCCATCTTTATGTCATCTTCACCATCATTGGTTTTCTCTTCTGTGCTAGTGTTTATCATTTCTGATGCTTCACCATGCTCACCATCCAGGAGTTCTGAGAAATATTCTTTCCATCTTTCCATTACTTCCTTCGGAGCAGTAAGCAATTTGCCTTGCTTGTCCTTTATAAATTTGAGAGGGCATTGTTTTTCTTTCCTCATGTTCTTTAGGGTCTTATAGAACAATTTCTGGTTTTCTTGTGCATCTTTTTCTAGCTTTTCTCCAAATTCTTCCCAGGACTTCTGTTTTGCTGCTAGCACTTTGTTCTTTGCTTCTGTTCTGAGTGTCACATATTCTCTATATTTTTCCATTTGTCCTGTTGTGTTTTTAGCTCCTAAGTATTGTTTTCATGCCATTTTCTTCTCTCTTATTTTCTCTTTGACTTCCTCTGTCCACCAAGGTGTCCTCTTTCTCTTGTTTCCAAGTCGGACTTCACCGCATGCTTCTGCAGCAGCTGTCTTTATGATATCCTTGAATTTAATCCAGAGGGTTTCCAAGTCATCAGGTCGTTCTTCTGTGTTGCTCACCGCTGCAGCAATAAGCCCCTGATATCTGCTCTTAATTTCTGGCTCTCTCAGCTTGTAGGTGCTAATGCTCATTTTTCCTGCTCGTTTACTTGGTTTCTTGCGTGATGTTGAGCAGTTCCTAGGCTGAGCAATTCTTTCAGTTGTTCTTTTGATTGTTAGCAGGTAGTGATCACTTCCAATCTCTGGCCCCCTCCAGACTCTAGCATCTCGGACATATTTGAATGAGCTTCTCCGAACAATGTCATAGTCGATCACTGACTTCTCATTCTTTGTTGGTTCACATCTAGTGTATGCATGTATGCGCTTATGGGGGAACTATGTGTTTGTAATGATCAGATTCTGCTCACTGCAGAATCTAAGGAGTCGCTTTCCATTGTCATTGAGAGTATCTTCTCCATATCTTCCAATAACTCCACCCCATCTAGCATGGTCATTTCCAACTCTGGCATTAAAATCTCCGAGCATGATAACTTCATCTAGGCAGTCATCCACTGTCCTTTGAAGCAGCTCGAAGAATTCCTCCTTGACCTCTGCTCTCTCATCCTCATTTGGCCCATACACTATGACCAGGTTGACTATGGTTTCTCCTTCTTTTAGTTTAACAACCATAATGCGCTCCGAGACAAAGTTCCATCCCTTGATACTATCTTTTTGATTTTGGGCCACAATGCAACCCACGCCCCCTTTAGCTCTTTCAGATATGGGTACACCGCTGTAGAGCAGCGTGTTGCCATCGAGAACCATGACTCCTTGTCCTTTTTTCTTTGTTTCCGTTATAGCCAGGATTTCTAGTTTTGCTTTCCTCATCTCTTCCACCAGCTCCTCTTCCTTCCCATTTATACTTCTTGTGTTCCAAGTTCCATAAGTCGTAGTCCGTAGTCCGTTCCAGTTCGTCGCCTTTAGAATCAGTCCGGTTTTCTCTCTTGTATTGCTCGTAATCGTGATTTAAAGCAAACAGGTGATTGGCCTGTTGTGCCTTTGCATGGTGGAGGGGCTGCATCCTTACGGCCTCCATGCAGGCCGCCCTCCTCCTTTTTCATCCGGGCTTGGGACAGGCATAGGCGGAGTTTGTTTTAACATTACGTTTAGAATTCCATGAGAACATTGTCCAGTAGTGTTTATGTTTTAACATTACGTTTAGAGTTCCAGGAGAACATTGTCCAGTAGTATTTATGTTTTAACTTTACTTTTAGAGTTCCACGAGAAATATTTCTCTTTTAACGTTACTTTTAGAGTTGCATGAGAACACAGCCTTGTGGTGTTTCAGTTTTAGATCGGAGCTCAGTGGTGAAAAAAAGGTAAAAGCAGTCCCAAAGCAGATACTGCCGTAGGTGAGTGGTGTTAGAGACTTGACCACATTAGATGAAGATTTTTAATGAGGTAAGGCGACCAGTTCCCCTTTTTTGCTGCCTTTACCGTCCCTAACTAAAAAACAGAATCAGGTTAACCCATTTACAGCTAGGTAGACTGGAGCAAGACGCTACCATGTTCCGATCACAGAACCAGACAATTGTCCCGCAAAAGAAACTGTACCAATCGGATTCTCGAGTTAAGTGAACTATAATGAAACAACTCGATGATCTTGGAACGTTACGTTCTACTTCCTTAATTTCTAGTTGTCTGTGCTGTGCCCAAATTGTTTGGCTTTACGTCCCGCATGCGCCCGTCATCTCGACTATACATTGACGCCTTCTGCTAGTGCCAATGCTGACTTTGCCCTTTGAAGCATTTCATGAGTTTATTCTCTAAACGCGCTCTTCGTTAAGGGAAGCGGCGTGATTAAGACAGCTCAAGACATAACGTTTTATGCGTGAATCATAAAGTTTATTAATGCTGTTAAATATAATTACACTGTTGACAGTGTAATCAAACGTTGTCATGTATTGACCGCTGCTGTGACAATGTAGTTGTTCTATACGCAAGAATGGTGAATTTTAATATTAATTATACTTCGCGCTGTTCCGCTTAAATTAATAAATGTTAATGTTGCTATGTTTAGTATTTCATTTGTTAAATGAGGTCTTAAAATAGGGAGAAATTACTCGTTATTTCGCTCCATTAATTTTCTTTCGCGTCAGTTGTAAGAATCGTTAGCTTACTTCTTCTCTACGACACACTTTTTTTCTGTCTAACTAACCGGTCCACCATCTATCATTTCTGCCGTCGTAAGGTGATTAAAATGTCAGATGCCTAAGAAATGATGCTTGTTCGAACCTCACCACTAAAGTAGTTGCATGGTTACTAATTTATATGGTAGCAGATTTGACGTAGACTCTTCTCAGAATTTTCAACGTGCGGTGGACACTTTCGCGCAATAGCCAACACAAACCAAACACAAAACTGAATGCCACAACTGATAAAGTCCCCTCTTTTTATTCCAATTAATGATATCCACCAAAAGATAGATATAAGTGGATGGAAGCAGACATCATCATCATCATCAGTTGATAAGATCTCTATGGTGTTGTTTGCTCCACTGTAGTGTATGGAATGTCAACTTGACCTACGCAGTGGTGTGTAGACATGGATTGAGTGTATAATGTGCGAATGATAATAAGGGTTCGTGGTGTTGACAAATGTTCTTTTCTCACACTCATGTATGGCTGGAAGTCATCGACACCAACGACTGTGTACCTTTACTAAAGTTTAATTGGACGTACACACTCGACAGCACAGATAGTGACAAATCACAGGTTGGCATAATACATCATGGTACAGTGGATAAATGGTCTTGCAATGTTACATGGGCACTCATGTAGAATAATAGTATAAAGGACTGTCAGTAGCCAAGCCCTCAGTATCGCCCATACATATATATCATCTGACTTCACTGACTGAGCACGTCAGCTTATAAACAATATTTCAGATGGCTTCTAAACCTAATCTCGTTTAGCGACGATTCTCCAACATAATGTTCAGCACATATTTTTCCATATAATAATATTGAACCGCTAATAACGGGTTCTCATGTGTAGCAGTGATCTCTGGACTAAACAAGCGATAATACGGGCATCCCTTTTCTCTTCTTGAAAGTCACTACATGTTTGGTTCCAAGATGGCTTCACTCGTGAGCTGTCACTCACGTTTGGATACAGATAATGAATCTGTCCTAAAGTTAGTCATTCATAAAACATTTCATTGCTCTGTAGATTTGATCATGAACAATTGACTGCATTCTACAGGATATAGTGCTGCTAGGAATCGAAGTCGTTTTCATCGAGTCAAATATATTCTCTTAGACATTCAAATCGTACCTATCGAAAATGGTGGCTTCGAACGAGAGAGTTCACAAGAGTATCTTTTATTACCTTGGTATCAGAAATATGATTCTGCCATTCCTTGGCAATAAGACTAAACACTGGGGTAAAGCATACACGATAGGTCTAGACGACTATCACTTTCCCCACAAATACTGAGATCACTTTTTTCCCGGCGACAAGCCGACATAGAAAAACAGTCCCCATCAGGACGAAGCCAAATCACACCACACTCTAGCGACACATCCGCCGAATAGCCTTTGACCTCTCTAGAGACAACAGAACATATAGTTCGACTTAGATATGTAAAGATATACAGATATAAGACAGACTCATCCTACTCAGACAAACAATACACATAAATTCAGGCCATAGATATTCTGAAGCAAGAACAATCTATTATTACCCAAACAACGAATAAATCGCAGTAAAATGGATTCATCCGCGGAGTTCGATCGAAGAGACGGCACAACTTTCAAGGGAAGTAACTCAATAATGACTTTCCCTTAAGCACTAAAAAATTACCTATTTTGTTTACAAAATATTTGCGAACATAACAAGTATACTAATGTATAATATTGTAAGATATCAAAGACTGCACGTAACAGTCTTACCACACCTCCCGGGAAAAAAAATGGAACATTTTTTTTTTTTTTGCAGTACATCTAGGAGCAACGTACAATAGGCTCACAACGCATGAATAATGCGCAGATGAAAATATCAGGACTACCTATAACGCCTAATATGAGGCTAAGTCGACTTATGGAACGACTGGTGAGAATGTGTCTCATAACCTGAGAGAAATTATTTCTCTACAAGTATATTTTTCCAGGAAGGTGTCATCAAAGTATAATACAATTCTGGCAATTACACGATGCCTAAAAAATTCATATCATCATTTCGTATTAGATATCTTAAATTTATGATTTATGAAGAAAAAAATCATCAAAGCACAGCGGTGAATAAACATCAATGAACCGCTATGTAGTGATACAATCATTATATTATTAAATTACAAATGTGTATCTATCATGATATAGAAAAGGAACTACTATAGAACTAGACATATCAAGAAGTCTAAGCCCTAATAGTTACGTGGAATCATGTGGGCATCTTGACAGAATGTCTGCCATCACATTATCTGATCCACGAATAGCTCGCACAGAGAAATGAAAAGGTTGAAGAGCAATTGCATATCGAGTAGACCTCGAGCTCTTCAAATTCTTACTCTGTATAGCAGTAAGAGCTTTTTGGTCGGTTTCTACTATGAAATGTGCGCCTAGAAGGAATCTCTGTAGTTTGAGGATCGACCAAACCATAGCTAATAGCTCACGGTCTAGAACCGAATAATTCCTTTCTGCCGCATTAAGTTTTCTGGAAATATACATTACAGGATGCAGAGTTCCAGAGTACTCTTGCATTAGTGCCGCTCCAATCCCAGTGGATGAAGCGTCACTACGAAGAACGAATGTTTTATCTTTAGTGGGTAGCACTAAAATAGGTGGTGTTGAAAACAATGTTTTAATCTTATCCAGAGAGCATTGGCATTCCTGAGACCAGTGGACCATATTAGGCGAACCTTTCTTTAGAAGTGTTGAAAGAGGTGCCATTTAGGGATTGAGATGTTAAGTATCTTACTAGTATTATGGTCCTCTGTCTTTAGGAAACCATGACCAACTCGGTGGCCTAGGAAAGAAATTTCGCTAAAACCAATATAGGCTTTAGAGGGTTTCGCTGTCAGGTTGTGCTCACGCAAAGTAGACAGCAATTCATCTAACCCTGAATAGTGATCTTCCCAAGTATCGCTGAAAAGACAGATGTCGTCTAGATATGCAATGACATCTGACCGATAAGATAGGATTCGGCGCATCATGCGTACGAATGTAGCTGGTGCGTTCATAAGACCGAAAGGCATAAAATTCCATTGGAACAAACCTCTAGGTGTTGAAAAAGCCGTGAGAGGTTTGGCGCGTTCAGATAAAGGAACTTGCCAATATCCTTTAGACAAATCAAGTTTAGTGAAAAAATGAGATTTGGAGAGTCGAGTAAGTAGCTCTTCCAGTAAAGGCATAGGTTCGGCATCGAACTTCGTTACTTGATTCAATTTTCGATAGTCAACGCAAAGACGTATGTTATTGTCTTTTTTACGAACAATAACCATCGGCGAAGAATATGCAGAGGTGGATGGTTCGATTATTTTCAAATCTATCATCTCATCCAACTCTTTCTCGACCTGTGCTTGAAAATGTATAGGTATAGAATAAGGTCTAACCCTAACAGGAGTATGGTCAGTAAGAACAATGTCATGTTCAATGACATGCGTTTGTCCAGGGATGTCAGTGAGTACATCCTGAAATGTTTGCAACATAGTTGAAACTTGTCGCTGTTCTCCTAGAGACAAATCAGGAGAGACAGTAACGTTCTTCCATGATTCACTAGAATGAAGTGGGATCATTGGAAGAGGAAGATTTACATCTGAAAAACTTGTTTCCTCATCCTGTATCACGGACAGTGATGAGTAATGACCATGTTGTACTGGAGAATTGTCCGTTGCTTGGAAAATGGGTTGCAAATAATCCGGACGTTCATGGAATTCAGTAAGCATATTGATGTGGAAGGTTTTATGCTTCCCATCAATATCGACAATATAGTCGACATCGGAAATTTTCGATATTATATCGTACGGACCTTTCCAAGAAATCAGTAATCTGTTTTCCCTACAAGGTAGTAATACAAATGCTTTGTCACCAGGACAAAGTTGTCGTAAGCATCTCTTCTTATTGGCAAATTGCCTTGCCTTCTGTTTCGCAAATTCAGAAGAAGAAGTTGCTAATTTGCATGCTTCGATAATTTTTTGTCTCAACGCGATGACATATTCGTAGGATGACTTTGTGTCATCGTCAATATTGTCAGATGTAATGAGATCGTGAAGCAACGACATAGGGCCACGCGGACGCGCGCCAAAGACGAGTTCAAAGGGAGAAAATCCCGTATGTTCATTGGGTACCTCTCTGTAAGCGAAGAGGGCCGCAGGTAAAACTCTGTCCCAGTCTTGAGGATGATCCTCAGTTATCTTCCCCAGTAAGTTTTTAAGTGTTCTATTAAGGCGTTCGACCATACCATTAGACATTGGATGGTAGATACTACTTAAAGATCTATCTATCTGCAGAGTAGACATTACTTGAGACATGGTATCTGATATTAGTTGGGTGCCATGGTCTGACAATATCTCTCCGGGGAACCCCAGACGAGAAAATATAAGCCAAAGAGCATCTGCAATATCAGCAGTAGTAATGCTCTTCAGAGGAATAGCCTCTGGCCAACGTGTGCACATATCAACACACGTCAAGATAAACTGATGTCCTCTGGCAGACTTGATCTTAAATGGACCAATAATGTCTATGGCCATTTTTTGGAACGGCCGAATAGGAATGTCCGCCGCCTGAATGGGTGCAGCATGCCGTGGACCTTTGGATTTAACTTCCTGACATACTTTACAAGATCGACAATAAATCCGTATGTCCTTGTTTACCAATGGCCAAAAGAAAGCCGCAAGGACTCTTGACTTAGTACGGGAAAAACCCATGTGTCCAGCACACTGAGAGTCGTGAGCGTGCTGCAAAATTTTAACTCTCAAATTCTTGGGAACCAGGATTTGAGAATGACTTGACGTAATGGAGTCTTGAACCATACGTACAAGTACGCCATTCTTCTTTGTAATCCACGATTTACGACTTGTGTCTTTATTCGGATCACCTTTAGTTGCAAGAATGAAGAATTTCTTCAGAGTGGGATCATCTTCTTGCTGTTTTATAAACGAGTCACGAGAAATTACCAAGGGATTATCTTGGTTATGCACTTCATTATCTTCAGTAGATGAAGTTTGAGGCATATTAAGAGCCTGAGCTCTAGTGACTACAGCGTTAGCAATCTGCATGTTTTGCCTTTCCCACGTGGAAATTTGTTGCGGAGTGCATTCTCTGACTCCATGAATGCGACCGATGATGAGGTCAGCGATCGGATTCGGAAGAAGACATGCGTGTACATCTCCTGTAAAGAAAGGAGTAGCAATCCTAATGATAGCAGTAGAGTATTTCTCTAATGTGCCGCCAAATGTTACACATTTGACTACTTGTCCAGTGGCTCGGGAAGGATCTACGAGTGACTGCCTAACACCAATTGTGGTGCATCCAGAATCAAATAGCACAGAGACTGGATTGTTATTCACTAAACCCTTATGTAAGACAAGAGAACCTCTTCCATCATGCGCGACTGATGCCGGAAGAGCAGGAAGAGGATGGCCACAGCTTAAAGTAGACACTGTGGTTGGCTCAAATAACGTTTTGCATTGGGGGCACTGAGATGCTCTCCCAAAATCAAAAGCGGCACATGCCATATTACTAGCATCATTATTATCTTTACTCTGTTTATAGGCTTCATGGGACTCTTGTTGTGCAGAGTTTGCCTGAAAATGTGGTTTATGTCTTTTGTTTTGAGATCTACCTCGGTTATTATCACCTCTGTAGTTATTGTTACCTCTATTGTAACCCCTATTTGGGTTTGAGTCATAGTTCCCTTGGTTACCATTATCATATTCATTATAATGAGTATCTCTGTAATTATGATCTTGTTGACTCCAAGACGGATAACCCTGATAGTTTCTATAATTACTTCCTCTACGGAAATTCCTATAATTATGACCACCCCTGTGTCGAGATCTATCAGCTCGTCTCCAGTTCTTTGAAGAAGAACCCTGAAATGATTGGTTACCTTGGTTTTGATAACTATTATGGTTACCTTTTTTATCAAATCTGTTTTGAGGTCCCTGAAATCTGTGTGAATAATTGGGATTGTATGGTGTTGCTGAAGCAACTGGCATACTCTCCTTAATCTTAGTATTGCCAAAAGTCACGTCGGGGTGTGCAGTGACATATTGGGAACAATATTCTTCCATTTCTTTTAGAGATTTAGGTTTACGCTTATGTATAAATTCAAGGAAAGGTTTGTTCACACATGACATAATCTTATCTCTGAGCAACAAATCCATAAGTCCTTCATACGTTTTTTCTGTTTTGGAAAGCTCAATCCAACGATCAACTGTGAGACGTGCCTTTGCAGTGAATTCTGAGAATTCTACACCTGTCTCAGGCACCATCGTCTTAAACAAAAGGCGATAGCCTTCCTCACTTAGCTGGTATTTTTTTATCAAAGCCGCCCTAATGACATCATAATTATCCTTATCTGCTTCTCCTACAAGGCATAATCTAGTCAAAGATTCACCTTTCAAGTTTTCTGCTAATTGATTAGCGTATTGTGATTTATCCACATTATGTGTACGACAAGAACGTTCAAATCTATCCAGCCAGAATGTAATATCGTCACTGGACTGATTGAACGGTGGAACCTTAACCTTGTAAGTAGAAGGTTTACCATTACCACTAGATGCCTGATTAACATTACTCATACTTGTCAATCTCAATTTCTCCAACTCAAATTCATGTTCTCTTATTGCTTTTTTCTCTTCAGCATCTAATCTTTTTTGTTCAGCATCCCTGTCTAATCTTTTTTGTTCAGCTTCCCTGTCTAATCTTTTTTGTTCCGCAGCAGCTTCTCTTTCTAATTTTTTTGTTCAGCTTCACTGTCTAATCTTTTTTGTTCAGCTTCACTGTCTAATCTTTTTTGTTCCGCAGCAGCTTCTCTTTCTAATTTTTTTTGTTCAGCTTCAAATCTCCTTTCCTCCACCTGCATCTGTAATTTCTTTTGTTCAGCAGCAGCCTCAGCTTCTCTTTCTAATCTTTTCTCTTCTGCCATAGCTCTTCTTTCTTCTGCAGCTAATGCTTTGTCATATTGAGCAACAGCCCATTGTTCTAATTGTTGACCAGTCTTATCAAGGGCTTTCCCTTGTATAATGAAGTATTCCAATGTAGACATGATGTCTAACAATAATACTAATCACCTGAAATAATAATAATACCACAAGTTCTTAATGACTTGATTAATCAGTATACTATCTCAATATCTGTGGGTCACAAGCCTTAATAAGGTCTTGTATAACAGTAATAATAATCAGGTACTGGTTTATACCATAATCCAAGTGCAGTAATAATAATAATAATAATAAATTCTTTAAGCGCCAAACACGGCGCATAAGGCAGAAACCAGTGCTCTCCAGGTTGTTCGTTGTGACGCCACTCCTCTTAGCTCTTGCACATTATTTAGGCCCAACGTTCTTCCTTCTCTTATTATTGTTCTTCTGAGTGTTTCTTTTGGTCTTCCTTTTTTCCGCTTACCCTCAGGAACCCAAGTGATCGCCTGTAGTGGTATTCTGTTGTTTTGCATTCGTAAGACATGACCGATATATGACCATCGTCTTTTCCTTATATAGTCGGAGACATATTTCTGCCTAGAGTCTTCTCTTATTTGTCGATTAGTCTTGAATTCTTTCCAACTGATGTTCATGAGTTTTCTAAGACATTTGTTCTCGAATGTATTCAGCTTGTTCTCCAATGATTTTGTTATTTTCCAACTCTCACAGCCGTATGTTAACACTGAGATAACATTTGAATTAAACAGACGAAGCTTGGTATGTATATTCAATGATCGTAATTTCCAAATGTTAGATAATCTATTGAAGGCGCTAGCTGCCAAAGCAATTCTAGTATGGATTTCTCTTGTTGTGTCACCATCCTGAGTCATTTTACTGCCTAAATAATTGAAACTTTCAACTTTCTGTAGTTTTTCCCCGTTCAAGATGATATCAAAGGTCTCGTTAGAAAAGTTCATAGCTTTAGTTTTAGAGGCATTTATTTGGAGACCAATTTTAACCGAGAGATGACACAAATTATTTATTGCTTCTTGGGATTGTCTTGGTGTTGAACTTAAGAATGCTACATCATCTGCGAAATCCTGGTCCCCCAGGAATTTTCCATTTGTCCATTTTATACCCAATTGTTCATTGTGGGTATAGTTTTTCATAACCCAATCAATAGCTATTCCAAAAAGTAGTGGTGACATAATACAGCCTTGTTTCACCCCTGTTTCTACTGTAAACCATTCTGTATTCCCTTTATTTGTTCTAACACAACATCTGCATTGTCATATAGCGCTTTGATTATATTCACATATTTTGTTGGAAAACCATAGATTGTAAGTATCTTCCACAATGATGGGCGGTGTAGACTATAAAAAGCCAATTGTGTCTTATGAAATATACCTATATAAAACATATGTCAACCAACAGAATACATAAAGTACAAATAGGACTGACAATACAAGAACGTTTGCAGAAATCAAAATAAATCAAATAGGGAAATCAATGAAAATAATCACTGAATCTGCAAAGAATAACAACACAAATGACGTCACAGTATATGAATATAAATTGTGAATAGAACTGAAAGATAGAAAAGGTTAGACCAACAAATTACAAACAAATCAAAACCAAACTAAAGAACAAAGAAATATTACAAAAATAACAATAATTACAGACTTCACAGCTAACACAAAAGCAACAGTTGTCGCAGCAAATTTTCAATCAAGAAAATTGCACCTATAGAAAACGCCCACAACGGACCCTCTATGACGTGGGATATTCTGTTGTGAGGACGCCGCCCAACCTTAAACACAACCCGCTGACATAGAAACTAACATACTATACAAACAAATAACATGTAAACATAAATATATATAAATTATGTGTATGATAGTATGTGTTGCAAAATAGGCTCAGTTTTACAGTAATGGCAAAGTTATTTTTATGAAAATAAACAAACTGCCACTTTATTCAATTAACCATTCTGGCCTTAAATATTAAAGTTCATATATGGAAAACAAGAAGATCCATCGATGAAAAATAGGACTTCTTAGTTCACAAATACTGTCTTCCTGTTAATATTGACAAGAATTGATCCAACTGTTCTGTGAAACTCTGTAATGTCTAATGTAAAAATGTCAACAACGCTGACCTACATACTGCATTCACTTGACAGGTCACGTGACGAAGTGTTGACAAAGAGCAAACCAATACTGCAAGTGTGTCGTATCAGCCACAGGAAACGGTCTGGTATCGGTAATCTGTTGACTTCTGAACTTCTGCGAGGTCAAACCCAGAAAGCTGGTCCACCAGTTGATAAAGTCCCCTCTTTTTATTCCAATTAATGATATCCACCAAAAGATAGATATAAGTGGATGGAAGCAGACATCATCATCATCATCAGTTGATAAGATCTCTATGGTGTTGTTTGCTCCACTGTAGTGTATGGAATGTCAACTTGACCTACGCAGTGGTGTGTAGACATGGATTGAGTGTATAATGTGCGAATGATAATAAGGGTTCGTGGTGTTGACAAATGTTCTTTTCTCACACTCATGTATGGCTGGAAGTCATCGACACCAACGACTGTGTACCTTTACTAAAGTTTAATTGGACGTACACACTCGACAGCACAGATAGTGACAAATCACAGGTTGGCATAATACATCATGGTACAGTGGATAAATGGTCTTGCAATGTTACATGGGCACTCATGTAGAATAATAGTATAAAGGACTGTCAGTAGCCAAGCCCTCAGTATCGCCCATACATATATATCATCTGACTTCACTGACTGAGCACGTCAGCTTATAAACAATATTTCAGATGGCTTCTAAACCTAATCTCGTTTAGCGACGATTCTCCAACATAATGTTCAGCACATATTTTTCCATATAATAATATTGAACCGCTAATAACGGGTTCTCATGTGTAGCAGTGATCTCTGGACTAAACAAGCGATAATACGGGCATCCCTTTTCTCTTCTTGAAAGTCACTACATGTTTGGTTCCAAGATGGCTTCACTCGTGAGCTGTCACTCACGTTTGGATACAGATAATGAATCTGTCCTAAAGTTAGTCATTCATAAAACATTTCATTGCTCTGTAGATTTGATCATGAACAATTGACTGCATTCTACAGGATATAGTGCTGCTAGGAATCGAAGTCGTTTTCATCGAGTCAAATATATTCTCTTAGACATTCAAATCGTACCTATCGAAAATGGTGGCTTCGAACGAGAGAGTTCACAAGAGTATCTTTTATTACCTTGGTATCAGAAATATGATTCTGCCATTCCTTGGCAATAAGACTAAACACTGGGGTAAAGCATACACGATAGGTCTAGACGACTATCACTTTCCCCACAAATACTGAGATCACTTTTTTCCCGGCGACAAGCCGACATAGAAAAACAGTCCCCATCAGGACGAAGCCAAATCACACCACACTCTAGCGACACATCCGCCGAATAGCCTTTGACCTCTCTAGAGACAACAGAACATATAGTTCGACTTAGATATGTAAAGATATACAGATATAAGACAAACTCGTCCTACTCAGACAAACAATACCCATAAAATCAGGCCATAGATATTCTGAAGCAAGAACAATCTATTATTACCCAAACAACGAATAAATCGCAGTAAAATGGATTCATCCGCGGAGTTCGATCGAAGAGACGGCACAACTTTCAAGGGAAGTAACTCAATAATGACTTTCCCTTAAGCACTAAAAAATTACCTATTTTGTTTACAAAATATTTGCGAACATAACAAATATACTAATGTATAATATTGTAAGATATCAAAGACTGCACGTAACAACAACATATGTACTTTAACAGGTAAAGGTAGTTGTGACGGTATTGCCTCCCCTGCTTTGCAGTAGTGATCCAACAGTGGCCAAAACTCAAGAGTATCTAATATGGGCTTCAATGGAGTCTATCTTCGCAAAAGATTACTCTTGGCAGAGATGTAAATAAACTCCGCCTATGCCGTTCCCAAGCCCGGATGAAAAAGGAGGAGGGCGGCCTGCATGGAGGCCGTAAGGAGGCAGCCCCTCCACCATGCAAAGGCACAACAGGTCAATCACCTGTTTGCTTTAAATCATGATTACGCGAACTACAAGAGAGAAAACCGGACTGATTCTAAAGGCGACGAACTGGAACGGACTACGGACTACGACTTATGGAACTTGGAACACAAGAAGTATAAATGGGAAGAAAGAGGAGCTGGTGGAAGAGATGAGGAAAGCAAAACTAGAAATCCTGGCTATAACGGAAACGAAGAAAAAAGGACAAGGAGTCATGGATCTCGATGGCAACACGTTGCTCTACAGTGGTGTACCCATATCTGAAAGAGCTAAAGGGGGCGTGGGTTGCATTGTGGCCCAAAATCAAAAAGATAGTATCAAGGGATGGAACTTTGTCTCGGAGCGCATTATGGTTGTAAAACTAAAAGAAGGAGAAACCATAGTCAACCTGGTCATAGTGTATGGGCCAAATGAGGATGAGAGAGCAGAGGTCAAGGAGGAATTCTTCGAGCTGCTTCAAAGGACAGTGGATGATTGCCTAGATGAAGTTATTATGCTCGGAGATTTTAATGCCAGAGTTGGAAATGACCATGCTAGATGGGGTGGAGTTATCGGAAGATATGGAGAAGATACTCTCAATGACAATGGAAAGCGACTCCTTAGATTCTGCAGTGAGCAGAATCTGATCATTACAAACACAAAGTTCCCCCATAAGCGCATACATGCATACACTAGATGTGAACCAACCAAGAATGAGAAGTCAGTGAGCGACTATGCCATTGTTCGGAGAAGCTCATTCAGATATGTCCGAGATGCAAGAGTCTGGAGGGGGCCAGAGATTGGAAGTGATCACTACCTGCTAACAATCAAACGAACAACTGAAAGAGTTGCTCAGCCTAGGAACTGCCCAACATCACGCAAGAAACCAAATAAACGAGCAGGAGAAATGAGCATTAGGACCTACAAGCTGAGAGAGCCAGAAATTAAGACCAGATATCAGGGGCTTATTGCTACAGCAGTGAGCAACACAGAAGAACGACCTGATGACTTGGAAACCCTCTGGAATAAATTCAAGGATATCATAAAGACAGCTGCTGCAGAAGCATGCGGTGAAGTCCGACTTGGGAACCAGAGAAAGAGGACACCTTGGTGGACAGAGGAAGTCAAAGAGAAAATAAGAGAGAAGAAAATGGCATGGAAACAATACTTAGGAGCTAAAAACACAACAGGACAAATGGAAAAAATATAGAGAATATGTGACACTCAGAACAGAAGCTAAGAACAAAGTGCTAGCAGCAAAACAGAAGTCCTGGGAAGAATTTGGAGAAAAGCTAGAAAAAGATGCACAAGAAAACCAGAAATTGTTCTATAAGACCCTAAAGAACATGAGGAAAGAAAAACAATGCCCTCTCAAATTTATAAAGGACAAGCAAGGCAAATTGCTTACTGCCCCGAAGGAAGTAATGGAAAGATGGAAAGAATATTTCTCAGAACTCCTGCGTGGTGAGCATGGTGAAGCATCAGAAATGATAACCACTAGCACAGAAGAGAAAACCAATGATGGTGAAGATGACATAAAGATAGAAGAACTGAGGGCAGCACCAGAGAAAATCAAGATGGACAAAGCAGCAGGGCATGATGGTATAACACCAGAAATGGTTAAGTACATGGGAGCATCAGGCGACCTATTACTCTTAAAGGTCCTACAGGCAGCATGGTGCAACAAGACCATACCAAAGGATTGGGAGATTGCCATCATAACACCAATTTTCAAAAAGGGTGACAATCGACAATGTGGAAACTATAGAGGCATATCCCTTCTCAGTGTCCCTGGTAAAATCTACTCTAGAATCCTAGAGCAGAGACTCCGACGCCTAGCTGAGCCACAATTGGATGAGGTCCAGTGCGGATTCCGAGCAAACCGAAGTACTCAAGACCTAATCTTCACACTCAGACAGCTGAGTGAAAAGGCCCTTGAGTATAAGAGTGAGATCCATCTTTGTTTCATAGATCTGGAGGAAAAAGGCGTTTGACAGGGTCCCCTGGAGCAAACTTTGGGACTGTTTGGCAAGGAAGAATATTCCAGCACCTCTGATTCATGCTATACAGAGCTTCTACAAGTCTTGCAGAAATTATGTGAGGACAGCAAACCATAAGTTAGAAGAGTTCAGGACCACCACTGGTGTAAGACAAGGTGATATCCTATCACCTTACCTCTTCATACTCCTTATGGACGATGTCATCAAGGCATGTAAGGAGAGAACAAGAAAGTATTCAGTGGGGTACTGGAAGATGAGACAGGTCTATATTTCGGAGCTGGCATTTGCTGATGACGTTGCCCCGATTGCTAAATCAGAGGCACATCTCCAATCCAACCTGCAAGTCTGGAAGGAAGAGCTGGAGAAGAGAGGGATGGTCATAAGCAGCTCTAAAAAAATATCCATGGTGATATCACGAGAAGAAAGAAAACATCAGATTAAGTTGGGAGAACAGGTCCTGGAGCAGGTCGACCACTTTAAATATCTCGGAGCTATTATAGACCGAAAGGGAGGCATCAAAGAAGAGTTGGCCACTCGAAAAGCAGCGACTGGGAGACTTTTTCAGGCCATAAATCGTGGATTCCTCAGCAAGAAAGAGGTTGGTAAGAAAACGAAGATGGCTGTATACCGCTCCACCTATGTCCCAGTCTTGACATATGGATGCGAGTCGTGGGCAATGACTACAACCCACAAAAGCCAGATCTCAGAAATCTATGGATGGTCCGCAACCCAGACATCCGTCAAGTCGCGCAGATCCAAATAGAACAGTCCCAACTAAGATGGTGATGAAGACAGACATCATCATCATCAGTTGATAAGATCTCATATGGTTGTTGTTGCTACAACCCACAAAAGCCAGATCCAAACCTCAGAAATGAGGTATCTGAGGAAAGTGGTTGAAGTAACAAGAAGAGACATGGTCCGCAACCAGACGATCCGTCAAGGCCTAAAATCCCATCCGCTGCAGATCCAAATAGAACAGTCCCAACTAAGATGGTGATAACGTCTCTTTTTCTTGGAAGACAGACATCATCATCATCAGTTGATAAGATCTCTATGGTGTTGTCTGCTCCACTGTAGTGTATGGAATGTCAACTTGACCTACGCAGTGGTGTGTAGACATGGATTGAGTGTATAATGTGCGAATGACAATAAGGGTTCGTGGTGTTGACAAATGTTCTTTTCTCACACTCATGTATGGCTGGAAGTCATCGACACCAACGACTGTGTACCTTTCTACAGTTTAATTGGACGTATACACTCGACAGCACAGATAGTGACAAATCACAGGTTGGCATAATACATCATGGTACAGTGGATAAATGGTCTTGCAATGTTACATGGGCACTCATGCAGCATAATAGTATAATGGACTGTCAGTAGCCAAGCACTCAGTATCGCCCATACATATATATCATCTGACTTCACTGACTGAGCACGTCAGCTTATAAACAATATTTCAGATGGCTTCTACCTAATCTCGTCTAGCGACGATTCTCCAACATAATGTTCAGCACATATTTTTCCATATAATAATATTGAACCGCTAATAAAGGGTTCTCATGTGTAGCAGTGATCTCTGGACTAATCAAGCGATAATACGGGCATCCCTTTTCTCTTCTTGAAAGTCACTACATGTTTGGTTCCAAGATGGCTTCACTCGTGAGCTGTCACTCACGTTTGGATACAGATAATGAATCTGTCCTAAAGTTAGTCATTCATTAAACTTTCATTGCTCTGTAGATTTGATCATGAACAATTGACTGCATTCTACAGGATATAGTGCTGCTAGGAATCGAAGTCGTTTTCATCGAGTCAAATATATTCTCTTAGACATTCAAATCGTACCTATCGAAAATGGTGGCTTCGTACGAGAGTTCATAAGAGTATCTTTGATTACCTTGGTATCAGAAATATGATTCTGCCATTCCTTGGCAATACGAATAAACACTGGGGTAAAGCATACACGATAGGTCTAGACGACTATCACTTTCCCCACAAGTACTGAGATCACTTTTTCCCGGCGACAAGCCGACATAGGAAAAAAACACAGTCCCCATCAGGACGAAGCCAAATCACACCACACTCTAGCGGCACATCCGCCGAATAGCCTTTGACCTCTCTAGAGACAACAGAACATATAGTTCGACTTAGATATGTAAAGATATACAGATATAAGACAAACTCGTCCTACTCAGACAAACAATACACATAAATTCAGGCCATAGATATTCTGAAGCAAGAACAATCTATTACTACCCAAACAACGAATAAATCGCAGTAAAATGGATTCATCCGCGGAGTTCGATCGAAGAGACGGCACAACTTTCAAGGGAAGTAACTCAATAATGACTTTCCCTTAAGCACTAAAAAATTACCTATTTTGTTTACAAAATATTTGCGAACATAACAAGTATACTAATGTATAATATTGTAAGATATCAAAGACTGCACGTAACAGTCTTACCACACCTCCCGGGAAAAAAAAAAAATGGAACATTTTTTTTTTTTTTTGAAATACATCTAGGAGCAACGTACAATAGGCTCACAACGCATGAATAATGCGCAGATGAAAATATCAGGAATACCTATAACGCCTAATATGAGGCTAAGTCGACTTATGGAGCGACTGGTGAGAATGTGTCTCATAAACTGAGAGAAATTATTTCTCTACAAGTAAATTTTTCCAGGAAGGTGTCATCAAAGTATAATACAATTCTGGCAATTACACAATGCCTAAAAAAATTCATATCATCATTTCGTATTAGATATCTTAAATTTATGATTTATGAAGAAAAAATCATCAAAGCACAGCGGTGAATAAACATCAATGAACCGCTATGTAGTGATACAATCATTATATTATTAAATTACAAATGTGTATCTATCATGATATAGAAAAGGAACTACTATAGAACTAGACATATCAAGAAGTCTAAGCCCTAATAGTTATGTGGAATCATGTGGGCATCTTGACAGAATGTCTGCCATCACATTATCTGATCCACGAATAGCTCGCACAGAGAAATGAAAAGGTTGAAGAGCAATTGCATATCGAGTAGACCTCGAGCTCTTCAAATTCTTACTCTGTATAGCAGTAAGAGCTTTTTGGTCGGTTTCTACTATGAAATGTGCGCCCAGAAGGAATCTCTGTAGTTTGAGGATCGACCAAACCATAGCTAATAGCTCACGGTCTAAAACCGAATAATTCCTTTCTGCCGCATTAAGTTTTCTGGAAATATACATTACAGGATGCAGAGTTCCAGAGTACTCTTGCATTAGTGCCGCTCCAATCCCAGTGGATGAAGCGTCACTACGAAGAACGAATGTTTTATCTTTAGTGGGTAGCACTAAAATAGGTGGTGTTGAAAACAATGTTTTAATCTTATCCAGAGAGCATTGGCATTCCTGAGACCAGTGGACCATATTAGGCGAACCTTTCTTTAGAAGTGTTGAAAGAGGTGCCATGATAGAGGATAGATTCTGAATGAATCTGCCATAAAATTGAATAAGACCTAACAGACTTCTCACCTGTTTTTTAGTCTTAGGGATCGAGATGTTAAGTATCTTACTAGTATTATGGTCCTCTGTCTTTAGGAAACCATGACCAACTCGGTGGCCTAGGAAAGAAATTTCGCTAAAACCAATATAGGCTTTAGAGGGTTTTGCTGTTAGGTTGTGCTCGCGCAAGGTAGACAGCAATTCATCTAACCCTGAATAGTGATCTTCCCAAGTATCGCTGAAAAGACAGATGTCGTCTAGATATGCAATGACATCTGACCGATAAGATAGGATTCGGCGCATCATGCGTACGAATGTAGCTGGTGCGTTCATAAGACCGAAAGGCATAAAATTCCATTGGAACAAACCTCTAGGTGTTGAAAAAGCCGTGAGAGGTTTGGCGCGTTCAGATAAAGGAACTTGCCAATATCCTTTAGACAAATCAAGTTTAGTGAAAAAATGAGATTTGGAGAGTCGAGTAAGTAGCTCTTCCAGTAAAGGCATAGGTTCGGCATCGAACTTCGTTACTTGATTCAATTTTCGATAGTCAACGCAAAGACGTATGTTATTGTCTTTTTTACGCACAATAACCATCGGCGAAGAATATGCAGAGGTGGATGGTTCGATTATTTTCAAATCTATCATCTCATCCAACTCTTTCTCGACCTGTGCTTGAAAATGTATAGGTATAGGATAAGGTCTAACCCTAATAGGAGTATGGTCAGTTAGAACAATGTCATGTTGAATGACATTCGTTTGTCCAGGGATGTCAGTGAGTACATCCTGAAATGTTTGCAACATAGTTGAAACTTGTCGCTGTTCTCCTAGAGACAAATCAGGGGAGACAGTAACGTTCTTCCATGATTCACTAGAATGAAGTGGGATCATTGGAAGGGGAAGATTTACATCTGAAAAAACTTGTTTCCTCATCCTGTATCACGGACAGTGATGAGTAATGACCATGTTGTACTGGAGAATTGTCCGTTGCTTGGAAAATGGGTTGCAAATAATCCGGACGTTCATGGAATTCAGTAAGCATATTGATGTGGAAGGTTTTATGCTTCCCATCAATATCGACAATATAGTCGACATCGGAAATTTTCGATATTATATCGTACGGACCTTTCCAAGAAATAAGTAATCTGTTTTCCCTACAAGGTAGTAATACAAATGCTTTGTCACCAGGACAAAGTTGTCGTAAGCATCTCTTCTTATTGGCAAATTGCCTTGCCTTCTGTTTCGCAAATTCAGAAGAAGAAGTTGCTAATTTGCATGCTTCGATAATTTTTTGTCTCAACGCGATGACATATTCGTAGGATGACTTTGTGTCATCGTCAATATTGTCAGATGTTATGAGATCGTGAAGCAACGACATAGGGCCACGCGGACGCGCGCCAAAGACGAGTTCAAAGGGAGAAAATCCCGTATGTTCATTGGGTACCTCTCTGTAAGCGAAGAGGGCCGCAGGTAAAACTCTGTCCCAGTCTTGAGGATGATCCTCAGTTATCTTCCCCAGTAAGTTTTTAAGTGTTCTATTAAGGCGTTCGACCATACCATTAGACATTGGATGGTAGATACTACTTAAAGATCTATCTATCTGCAGAGTAGACATTACTTGAGACATGGTATCTGATATTAGTTGGGTGCCATGGTCTGACAATATCTCTCCGGGGAACCCCAGACGAGAAAAAATATAAGCCAAAGAGCATCTGCAATATCAGCAGTAGTAATGCTCTTCAGAGGAATAGCCTCTGGCCAACGTGTGCACATATCAACACACGTCAAGATAAAACTGATGTCCTCTCGCAGACTTGATCTTAAATGGACCAATAATGTCTATGGCCATTTTTTGGAACGGCCGAATAGGAATGTCCGCCGCCTGAATGGGTGCAGCATGCCGTGGACCTTTGGATTTAACTTCCTGACATACTTTACAAGATCGACAATAAATCCGTATGTCCTTGTTTACCAATGGCCAAAAGAAAGCCGCAAGGACTCTTGACTTAGTACGGGAAAAACCCATGTGTCCAGCACACTGAGAGTCGTGAGCGTGCTGCAAAATTTTAACTCTCAAATTCTTGGGAACCAGGATTTGAGAATGACTTGACGTAATGGAGTCTTGAACCATACGTACAAGTACGCCATTCTTCTTTGTAATCCACGATTTACGACTTGTGTCTTTATTCGGATCACCTTTAGTTGCAAGAATGAAGAATTTCTTCAGAGTGGGATCATCTTCTTGCTGTTTTATAAACGAGTCACGAGAAATTACCAAGGGATTATCTTGGTTATGCACTTCATTATCTTCAGTAGATGAAGTTTGAGGCATATTAAGAGCCTGAGCTCTAGTGACTACAGCGTTAGCAATCTGCATGTTTTGCCTTTCCCACGTGGAAATTTGTTGCGGAGTGCATTCTCTGACTCCATGAATGCGACCGATGATGAGGTCAGCGATCGGATTCGGAAGAAGACATGCGTGTACATCTCCTGTAAAGAAAGGAGTAGCAATCCTAATGATAGCAGTAGAGTATTTCTCTAATGTGCCGCCAAATGTTACACATTTGACTACTTGTCCAGTGGCACGGGAAGGATCTATGAGTGACTGCCTAACACCAATTGTGGAGCATCCAGAATCAAATAGCACAGAGACTGGATTGTTATTCACTAAACCCTTATGTAAGACAAGAGAACCTCTTCCATCATGCGCGACTGATGCCGGAAGAGCAGGAAGAGGATGGCCACAGCTTAAAGTAGACACTGTGGTTGGCTCAAATAACGTTTTGCATTGGGGTCACTGAGATGCTCTCCCAAAATCAAAAGCGGCACATGCCATATTACTAGCATCATTATTATCTTTACTCTGTTTATAGGCTTCATGGGACTCTTGTTGTGCAGAGTTTGCCTGAAAATGTGGTTTATGTCTTTTGTTTTGAGATCTACCTCGGTTATTATCACCTCTGTAGTTATTGTTACCTCTATTGTAACCCCTATTTGGGTTTGAGTCATAGTTCCCTTGGTTACCATTATCATATTCATTATAATGCGTATCTCTGTAATTATGATCTTGTTGACTCCAAGACGGATAACCCTGATAGTTTCTATAATTACTTCCTCTACGGAAATTCCTATAATTATGACCACCCCTGTGTCGAGAGCTATCAGCTCGTCTCCAGTTCTTTGAAGAAGAACCCTGAAATGATTGGTTACCTTGGTTTTGATAACTATTATGGTTACCTTTTTTATCAAATCTGTTTTGAGGTCCCTGAAATCTGTGTGAATAATTGGGATTGTATGGTGTTGCTGAAGCAACTGGCATACTCTCCTTAATCTTAGTGTTGCCAAAAGTCACGTCGGGGTGTGCAGTGACATATTGGGAACAGTATTCTTCCATTTCCTTTAGAGATTTGGGTTTACGCTCATGTATAAATTCAAGGAATGGTTTGTTCACACATGACATAATCTTATCTCTGAGCAACAAATCCATAAGTCCTTCATACGTTTTTTCTGTTTTGGAAAGCTCAATCCAACGATCAACTGTGAGACGTGCCTTTGCAGTGAATTCTGAGAATTCTACACCTGTCTCAGGTACCATCGTCTTAAATAAAAGGCGATAGCCTTCCTCACTTAGCTGATATTTTTTTATCAAAGCCGCCCTAATGACATCATAATTATCCTTATCTGCTTCTCCTACAAGGCATAATCTAGTCAAAGATTCACCTTTCAAGTTTTCTGCTAATTGATTAGCGTATTGTGATTTATCCACATTATGTGTACGACAAGAACGTTCAAATCTATCCAGCCAGAATGTAATATCGTCACTGGACTGATTGAACGGTGGAACCTTAACCTTGTAAGTAAAAGGTTTACCATTACCACTAGATGCCTGATTAACATTACTCATACTTGTCAATCTCAATTTCTCCAACTCAAATTCATGTTCTCTTATTGCTTTTTTTTCTTCAGCCTCTCTGTCTAATCTTTTTTGTTCAGCTTCCCTGTCTAATCTTTTTTGTTCAGCTTCACTGTCTAATCTTTTTTGTTCAGCAGCAGCTTCTCTTTCTAATTTTTTTTGTTCAGCTTCAAATCTCCTTTGCTCTACCTGCATCTGCAATTTCTTTTGTTCAGCAGCAGCCTCAGCTTCTCTTTCTAATCTTTTCTCTTCTGCCATAGCTCTTCTCTCTTCTGCAGCTAATGCTTTGTCATATTGAGCAACTGCCCATTGTTCTAATTGTTGACCAGTCTTATCAAGGGCTTTCCCTTGTATAATGAAGTATTCTAATGTAGACATGGTGTCTAACAATAATACTAATCACCTGAAATAATAATAATACCACAAGTTCTTAATGACTTGATTAATCAGTATACTATCCCAATATCTGTGGGTCCCAAGCCTTAATAAGGTCTTGTATGACAGTAATAATAATCAGGTACTGGTTTATACCATAATCCAAGTGCAGTGCACAGGCAATAGTGTCTTATGAAATATACCTATATAAAACATATGTCAACCAACAGAATACATAAAGTACAAATAGGACTGACAATACAAGAACGTTTGCAGAAATCAAAATAAATCAAATAGGGAAATCAATGAAAATAATCACTGAATCTGCAAAGAATAACAACACAAATGACGTCACAGTATATGAATATAAATTGTGAATAGAACTGAAAGATAGAAAAGGTTAGACCAACAAATTACAAACAACTCAAAACAAAACTAAAGAACAAAGAAATATTACAAAAATAACAATAATTACAGACTTCACAGCTAACACAAAAGCAACAGTTGTCGCAGCAAATTTTCAATCAAGAAAATTGCACCTATAGAAAACGCCCACAACGGACCCTCTATGACGTGGGATATTCTGTTGTGAGGACTCCGCCCAACCTTAAACACAACCCGCTGACATAGAAACTAACATACTATACAAACAAATAACATGTAAACATAAATATATATAAATTATGTGTATGATAGTATGTGTTGCAAAATAGGCTCAGTTTTACAGTAATGGCAAAGTTATTTTTATGAAAATAAACAAACTGCCACTTTATTCAATTAAACATTCTGGCCTTATATATTAAAGTTCATTTATGGAAAACAAGAAGATCCATCGATGAAAATAGGACTTCTTAGTTCACAAATACTGTCTTCCTGTTAATATTGACAAGAATTGATCCAACTGTTCTGTGAAACTCTGTAATGTCTAATGTAAAAATGTCAACAACGTTGACCTACATACTGCATTCACTTGACAGGTCACGTGACGAAGTGTTGACAAAGAGCAAACCAATACTGCAAGTGTGTCGTATCAGCCACAGGAAACGGTCTGGTATCGGTAATCAGTTGACTTCTTAACTTCTGCGAGGTCAAACCCAGAAAGCTGGTCCACCAGTTGATAACGTCTCTTTTTCTTGGAAGACAGACATCATCATCATCAGTTGATAAGATCTCTATGGTGTTGTCTGCTCCACTGTAGTGTATGGAATGTCAACTTGACCTACGCAGTGGTGTGTAGACATGGATTGAGTGTATAATGTGCGAATGACAATAAGGGTTCGTGGTGTTGACAAATGTTCTTTTCTCACACTCATGTATGGCTGGAAGTCATCGACACCAACGACTGTGTACCTTTCTACAGTTTAATTGGACGTATACACTCGACAGCACAGATAGTGACAAATCACAGGTTGGCATAATACATCATGGTACAGTGGATAAATGGTCTTGCAATGTTACATGGGCACTCATGCAGCATAATAGTATAATGGACTGTCAGTAGCCAAGCACTCAGTATCGCCCATACATATATATCATCTGACTTCACTGACTGAGCACGTCAGCTTATAAACCATATTTCAGATGGCTTCTACCTAATCTCGTCTAGCGACGATTCTCCAACATAATGTTCAGCACATATTTTTCCATATAATAATATTGAACCGCTAATAAAGGGTTCTCATGTGTAGCAGTGATCTCTGGACTAATCAAGCGATAATACGGGCATCCCTTTTCTCTTCTTGAAAGTCACTACATGTTTGGGTCCAAGATGGCTTCACTCGTGAGCTGTCACTCACGTTTGGATACAGATAATGAATCTGTCCTAAAGTTAGTCATTCATTAAACTTTCATTGCTCTGTAGATTTGATCATGAACAATTGACTGCATTCTACAGGATATAGTGCTGCTAGGAATCGAAGTCGTTTTCATCGAGTCAAATATATTCTCTTAGACATTCAAATCGTACCTATCGAAAATGGTGGCTTCGTACGAGAGTTCATAAGAGTATCTTTGATTACCTTGGTATCAGAAATATGATTCTGCCATTCCTTGGCAATAAGACTAAACACTGGGGTAAAGCATACACGATAGGTCTAGACGACTATCACTTTCCCCACAAGTACTGAGATCACTTTTTCCCGGCGACAAGCCGACATAGGAAAAAAAAAACACAGTCCCCATCAGGACGAAGCCAAATCACACCACACTCTAGCGGCACATCCGCCGAATAGCCTTTGACCTCTCTAGAGACAACAGAACATATAGTTCGACTTAGATATGTAAAGATATACAGATATAAGACAAACTCGTCCTACTCAGACAAACAATACACATAAATTCAGGCCATAGATATTCTGAAGCAAGAACAATCTATTACTACCCAAACAACGAATAAATCGCAGTAAAATGGATTCATCCGCGGAGTTCGATCGAAGAGACGGCACAACTTTCAAGGGAAGTAACTCAATAATGACTTTCCCTTAAGCACTAAAAAATTACCTATTTTGTTTACAAAATATTTGCGAACATAACAAGTATACTAATGTATAATATTGTAAGATATCAAAGACTGCACGTAACAGATGGTTTGGCCATGTCTGCAGAATGGGAGAAGATCGGCTACCACGACAAGCATGGGAAACAAAGAGCCAGGGATCCAGACCTCCAGGACGACCCAGAGTCCGCTGGGAGGACAACATTAGACAATCTTTGAAGGACCGAGGACTAGAATGGAACCAGGCCAGGAAGAAGACAGCTGATAGAATGGTCTGGCGCTCTCTCTTCCAAACCTCTACACCTCACGGTAGAAGGGGAACGACTAAGTAAGTAAGTAAGAGATGTAAATAGAAGGAACAACACGCTTCTATCTCCAGGTAGTCTCACAAGATATTCAGAATAAGCGAGAAAAATACTGCTTTGGCCTAGTACGTTAACTCTGTAATTCTGCCGACACTTTTGTGAATGATTTAAGCACTTATTAATTTCAGCTCGTTCAAGCCCCCATCCCTTATTTACTCAGTGGAATTATATTATTCTAGTATAGCTCTGTTTAGAGTGTGTGTAGTAAGTTGACTAAAACAAACATGCAGTAACTTTAAAATGATTATATCGAAGTTAAATTTGTACAAATAACAAAATTTAATAATCACGTAAGTTTTAACAGTTTAAAAATAATTTGAATAGTTATGGATCAAGAAAAGTTATCATCACGGTCGCTATGGATTGTGAAATGTTACAAGAAGTTCAAGTGGCAGCATAGATTTGAACTTAGCTGCCAATGACGGTTCTGCTCCTTCTTATGGGTTGGTTCTATTCACACTGCTCACGCTCGTCCCTGATCAAGGTTGTCGGGTGTAGCTCATTTCCCAGAAATGTCAAGGAGAGTCTACCACGTGGGTCCTTCGTCTTAAAGCTTAGGCCACTGTTCCCTTCTTGTTCCAGAGATAGCACTTTCAGCTGTGTGACGAATTGTCTGTCCCTGTCCTGTTGTGTGATCTCTCACACCTCCAGCCCTACGGCAGTATCATTTCTTTTTCATTTTTCTCTCTGATCGCTTTTATTCGGCATTTCATTTTTCCCTTTCGTACATTTTAATCTTTATGTTGGACATAGCATGGGGAAAGTCTCTAACACGCCACTCCCCTATGGCAGTGTTTGCTACGGGAGTAATTTTTATCTTATTGCGTCGCATTCACGCTTCACGAAGACGTGTTAAGTTACGCCAGGCTATTAGACGGTCAGCGACAATATTTTATCGCATAATGTCTGACCATCTTTTCAAGCGACGGTGCATGTCAATCCAAGCTTGTGTTGGGCAGGAGTGCTGAATAGAACCAGATTTGTTTGTCTGGCGAAACAGGTGACTAGCAACCATCCCTGAGTCATTACGCCAGAAAAACACGGTCACAATATTGTGATGGACAGAGGTGTGTTTGGAAGTTTGTACACAAGCGCATCGGACATCATATTACCATATATGGGAGACATGACCTTTGGAAAATTTTTCCATGTCGGAAATATTTTGAAAGTACCACACCCGACCTGTTTGAATATGATTGGAACGTTTATTTAACTCCATAACAAACGAAGGCGGGAGAAGAGAGTGAATATAGTCTGACCATTTTGCAGTTTTATTTCACTCTGAATTTCACGCTCGCCAAGACAACATCAGACCTCGCCAGAGTGAAGAACTAGATTCATAATTCATTTTTATGTTAACCGGACCTTTCATTGGAGAACCAGATAAGACTTACAAAGCACAGGAGATCTCTACACTTTAATAAGGAACACCGGGACTAGGAAACTGAAGAAACACGGAGTCAGAGAGGGAATCTATTGTAGAATTAAAGACCCCCGCAGACGCGTGTAAGAGACCGACTCGTCTGTTTTATTCATCTAAGCAACAAGTCTGTAGCCAAGATTGGCGTAAGTAGTGCATTTTAATTCTGTTTCATTATTAACATGTGAACTAACATATATATATATATATATATATATATATATATATATATATATATATATATATATATATATATATATATATATATATATATATATATATATATATTACCCTGTGAATTTTAATGTGTGAAACTCGCTATTGGATGTCAAGATTATTTGAGGCTGGCAACCTCAGCGTATAGAATGATGATTCCTGAACCACCACTGCATGGGCTGGTGATTGCTTTATTGATAGTTTCATGATGAGAACTAAAAGCATAAAGTAGTTCCAGGTTCCATATGGAGCAGGGAGGGAAAGATGAAAGAAATGATGTACATTCTAAGTATAATACTTACATTTTCAAAGCAATGTAAACGAAAAATGATGACCACTAACACAGAAGAGAAAACCAATGATGGTGAAGTTGACATAAAGATGGAAGAACTGAAGGCAGCACTGGAGAAAATCAAGATGGGAAAAGCAGCAGGGCATGATGGTATAACACCAGAAATGGTTAAGTTCATGGGAGCATCAGCCGACCTATTACTCTTAAGGGTTTTACAGGCAGCGTTGTACAACAAGACCATACCAAAGGATTGGGAGATTGCCATCATAACACCAATTTTCAAAAAGGGTGACAATCGACAATGTGGAAACTATAGAGGCATATCCCTTCTCAGTGTCCCTGGTAAAATCTACTCTAGAATCCTAGAGCAGAGACTCCGACGCCTAGCTGAGCCACAATTGGATGAGGTCCAGTGCGGATTCCGAGCAAACCGAAGTACTCAAGACCTAATCTTCACACTCAGACAGCTGAGTGAAAAGGCCCTTGAGTATAAGAGTGAGATCCATCTTTGTTTCATAGATCTGGAAAAGGCGTTTGACAGGGTCCCCTGGAGCAAACTTTGGGACTGTTTGGCAAGGAAGAATATTCCAGCACCTCTGATTCATGCTATACAGAGCTTCTGCAAGTCTTGCAGAAATTATGTGAGGACAGCAAACCATAAGTCAGAAGAGTTCAGGACCACCACTGGTGTAAGACAAGGTGATATCCTATCACCTTACCTCTTCATACTCCTTATGGACGATGTCATCAAGGCATGTAAGGAGAGAACAAGAAAGTATTCAGTGGGGTACTGGAAGATGAGACAGGTCTATATTTCAGAGCTGGCATTTTTTGATGGTGTTGCCCTGATTGCTAAATCAGAGGCACATCTCCAATCCAACCTGCAAGTCTGGAAAGAAGAGCTGGAGAAGAGAGGGATGGTCATAAGCAGCTCTAAAACAAAATCCATGGTGATATCACGAGAAGAAAGAAGACATCAGATTAAGCTGGGAGAACAGGTCCTGGAGCAGGTCGACCACTTTAAATACCTCGGAGCTATTATAGACCGAAAGGGAGGCATCAAAGAAGAGTTGGCCACTCGAAAAGCAGCAGCTGGGAGACTTTTTCAGGCCATAAATCGAGGATTCCTGAGCAAGAGAGAGGTTGGTAAGAAAACGAAGATGGCTGTATACCGCTCCACCTATGTCCCAGTCTTGACATATGGATGCGAGTCATGGGCAATGACTACAACCCATAAAAGCCAGATCCAAACCTCAGAAATGAGGTATCTGAGGACGGTGGTTGAAGTAACAAGAAGAGACATGGTACGCAACCAGACGATACGTCAAGGCCTTAAATCCTACCCCCTGCAGACCCAAGTAGAACAGTCCCAATTAAGATGGTTTGGCCATGTCTGCAGAATGGGAGAAGATCGGCTACCACGACAAGCATGGGAAACAAAGAGCCAAGGATCCAGACCCCGAGGACGACCCAGAGTACGCTGGGAGGACAACATTAGACAATCTTTGAAGGACCGAGGACTAGAATGGAACCAGGCCAGGAGGAAGACAGCCGATAGGATAGTCTGGCGCTCTCTCTTCCACACCTCTACACCTCACGGTAGAAGGGGAACAACTAAGTAAGTAAGTAAACGAAAAAACATATTCATATTAAAATTAATAGAAGTTTCAAACTTTTCCACAAGAGTAAATGTACTCGTAAATGAAACATAAAGGAATTTATATTGTGAACACTTTTCAAACAGTGGAGATGTAGATGTAAAACATATTATATATGTACGTTTAACCTTTTCATTTAAATGTAATGTAAAGCTAAAGCTATTCAGTTTAAATGTAAAGAAAGTTTTATCCCGAGGGATTAAATTTAATTCTCATCGAGGGTAAATTCTGACATGGGATGGTAGAAGAGGGGGAAAAAAAGGGGGGGGGGGCCGAAACATAACTATGTGTCGGAAAACGCCATACTCAGAAGAGCGTTTCGTTTCTATTTCTATTACCAGTTATTGGTGGTACCAGCAGAAAGTACTATCTCTGGCACCAAGTGAAGGTAGAAGTGGACTGACGTTATGCGAGACGCCGTCATAAGAGGGTCTTATAAACAGACGCACGACCAGCCTGGCCGTTACTCCTTGATGTTCTGGGAACGAGCGGCGCCTGAACTTTGACCAGAGACGAGTGACAGCAGTGTACAGAAAACCTACCCATCAGAAGGTGGATTAGAATCTCCATTGGCAGCTAAGTTAACCTATATGCTGCCACTTGAACCTCTTATCAAAAACCATCACCCGAGTGATGAAAAACTTTATTTTGTAATTAACTATTATTCCTTTCTTTTAAACTGTTAAACTTGAAGTGATTATTAAATTTTGTTATTTGTAATGTTACAAATTTAACTTCGATTTAATCATTTTAAAGTTACTGCATGTTTGTCTCAGTCACATTACTACACACACTATAAAAAGATCTATATTATAATAATAATTCCACTGATTAACTCAGGGGTGGGGGCTTAATGAGATAGAATAAACCATTGCTTAAATTCTTCATAAAAGGTGTCGGCAGATTACAGAATTAACGTGCTCAATAACAGCCAGCATTGTTTTCGCTTATCTGAATATCTTGTGAAGACTCCCATGTGGTAGAAGCTTTACTACTCTTCTATCTACATTTCTTTCAAGAGTAATCTTGTGTAAAGATAGACTCCACTGAAGCCTATTATAGATACTCTTGAGTTTTGGCCACTGTTGGACAACTACTGCAAAGCAGGGCAGGCAATACCGTCACAAGCTGGTACCACTAATAAACCAATCCTGGCTCACATACTTTTTGCTCAGATGAATAAAAGAGACTTGAATCGGCCTCTTTCACGCGTCTGGGGTGTCGTTAATTTAATAAGTTCCCTCTCTGACTTCGTGTGTGGTCCTTCGGTTTCCTCAGTCCCTGTTTCCTTATTTAATATGAAAGAGATTTCCTGGGTTGAAAGTCCGTCCAAAATTCTGCAATAAAAGGTGTCCGGTATGCTTAAGAAGGAATTCAGAATTCTAATTCTTCAGTCTAGCAAGTTCTGGTATCTTGGCGAGCGATTTCTCAAGTGAAATAGCTTAAGAAAATGGTCAGATTATATTCACTGCCTTCCCACGCATTTGCCATGTGCGCCTCAAAGGATCAGCCAATCTGATTTGAATATGTTGCATGACTCAGCTTATGCAAAATTTCAAACATTACTTTTCTGAAAATGGGCTGTACACATCCGCTTGCCCTTGGGTACAAACTTACGAACATGTCGGTAAACTCATATAACAACGTGTTCCCAATGTAACAATCATTACTTTTATCAGAAAGTAATCTCTGATCTGTGTCTGTTCATCAGTTGTCTCCCCGTATTCCAAGCTTTGGTGATGAGCGCACCCGTGTCTTATCAGTCTTATCAGTGATTAAGCAATGCGCTCGTGCGATTTACGTGTTAATCTGTGTACTGATATCCGCTGCGCCCACGATGGCCAACATGGTTAGGTCGCTGCCACTCCTTGCAACGCAGGGAGAAATGGATAACACCCAGACATGTCTACTTATCCCTGAGAAGGGTGTAAGAAGGAAAATACATAATATCTGCTTTACATAGCAGAAAAAAGAAAGAAAGGAAGTGCGACAAATGAAAGCACACAATAAAATCAGTACCACAAATGTACCGATACTTCCGGAGTGAAACAAAGATCGAGGATGATCGCCCCATTTTGTGACAGTAGTCCCACAGCAAATACTGTCGTACAGAAGTGAAGTGTTTGTGACTACACCATATTAGGTATCAGCTTTATGAGGTTCCCTTCCTCGCTGCCTTTGCCTTCCCTAGATCAAGAAATAAGATTAGTTAAGTACTCATTTAAAGCAAGGTAGACTGAACCGTGACGAGACCAGGTTTCGAACCGGGGTTCAGTGCTGCAAAATTCAATTTTAAAAAAAAACGAACAAACCTAACAGATTGCCTGTCTTTCTCTCACTTATATTACAATCTCAGCTTCTGTTCTTTACCGACTGGTGTACGGTATCACGTCACAGGGAGGTTTAGTTATATTTTGATTCAGAGCTAGTATTATAGCATAGTGAGCAATGGTGTTATGTTTTCTTTTAGGTTTCTACCACCTCTTTGATCTATTGAGTCCCGGATGCTCTGTATTCCGGACCAGCAACAGACTAAGCTCACATGCTGGCTGTATCGGACTGAAAGGCATATAGTTTTAAAGACTGCAGTAATTTTTAGTATCTGTTTACTCTTAGGGTTCATTGGTAGTGTGGTTAGAGCTCTTGCCTCTAGGGCAACATTACAGGGTTCAAAACTTTGGTAGTGTCATACTCCAGTGTAACAAGCTGTAACTGGGAACCTAATTCTGCTCGTGAGTTAAGGAAGGCAAAGGAAGTTAGAAAATGAGCCTGTCACCCACCTCATAAAGCTGGACTTTGTACTCGTATATAAAAATATTTAACACTTCACTCCCCTATAATAGTTATCCTATATGAGTTTACAAGCTTATTCTTAAAAAGAAAACAAAAACATTCGTAATCACTGTGTCCTTACATATGAAATGTCTATGTTTAACATATTTTCTGAGTAAATGTTAATACACCTTCGTCTGTTTCCAGCCAATGTTCTTCTGCCACGCCAAAGTATTTTATTATTATTACATTTCACGTTCCTCCCATGTAACGTAGTCGTTTGTTTGTTAACAGTTTGTTAACCACGGTAAAGAAAGATAAACAGAGAAGAGTTAACAGTAACAGCTGTCAATGAAGTCGATGGTGTTCCCAGCTCACAACTAAACGTCACAATATAAGTAGGCTCATAAATATTTCTACCAGTTGTCTACCAAGAATCTTTGGGCACGTTCTCTACGTTTCTCTTTTCTATGACATCGGTCTAGTATTAATTCCTTTCCAAACTCTTATTTACAAGCGAAAGACAATGCAATATTTTTTTTAAAAATTTGTTCTGCAGAAAACTAATACGTATAAATGACAAAGTCATATGTGTATACGACAATTCGAGTGCAGCAAAGATGTTAATTTTTCTTTGCCTCGTCAGAGATTCGTGAAAACAAGACGAATTATCAATAGATCATAGATTAATCAGAATACAGATATCGAATCATAGATTAATCAGAATACAGATATCGAATTACACGACTAGACTTTTCTCTTCTTCATGTACCATGTCAGCGGGCTTAATGATGATGTCTCTCCACAACTTCGGTCCCCAGTGCTGGTTATCAATTCTATTGCTAACTTCTTCCCAACCCAGAATGTCAAACTGTTCAGTATCTTCTCTCTTTGTCGTCATTTATCTCCTTCCCTTTCAATCATTCCTGTTCTCACAATATATTCCAGCTTTCTTCTTCTCAAAACATTTGCAAAGAAAGTGAATTGCTTCCTTCTATTTATGAAAAATAAGATTCTTTTGAGCTCTGGATTCATTCAGAACATTTTCTTTACTCTTTCTAGCCGTCTGCTACACCACATCTAAACATAAATCATGAAATTAAAATTTGAATGAATAGGGGAAGCTATCTTCTACACTGCAAACGTTTTATTTATTAATAACAAAGATGTGCTTCTTGGCGCAAATGAAGTGTCTACTTTGGAGAAACTGTATGGTACAAGAGAAGCTTGAGACGGACTGCCAGCTGTGTAACAGAGACAGATGTGGTTAACTGAGAGCGAACGACGAAGAAAAAGAGAAAGTCAACTCTGCCAGCCAAGAGAAAGTCAACTCTGCCAGCCAAGAGAAAGTCAACTCTGCCAGCCAATATTCTCCAGTCTACTGACTTTTATCTGACATTATTCTGAACGCGTTCTTAGAGCTCTCCGTGAAAATCCAGCCAACCCCTGGTGGTGAGCTTACCTGTTTACTCCCGCGCTCACGTAGCTTTTATGTGACTGTCGACGCCAAGAAACGACGTCTGTTATTCTGTCTGGTGCTAGGGTGGAAGTGATGGCGTGTGATGTTTGTAGGGAACTGAGTATACTCCATCACTGAGACACTAGATCAAACTGCTGGTCTATGTCAACCGCTGAGGCAACTAAAACCACTTTCACGGAGGTGAATATAATCGGAACCACTTTCTTCGTACACAACTTTGGAGATTGGCTGATTTTTTTCCCATAAATATCTGGTCATTGAAAGTGATTAAACAAAAACGAAAACGAACATGAATTACACAATCAGCACCATCATGTAGAAATACACCTACAGCTTCTACTACTAGTACTACTACTGCTCCAACAATTACGACTACTAGTATTACTATTACTACAACTACACCTACTATACACCAACTAATACTGCAAGAACCACAATTGCTAACATTACTATTGCTACTACATTTTCTACTACACCAACTACTGCTACTACTACACCTACTATTAAACCACTTCTGCTACTATTACATCTTCTACTACACCAACTACTGCTACTACTACAGTTACTATTAAAAGACCTCTACTACTATTACATCTTCAACTACACCAGTTACAACTACTAATGTACCTACTACTACATCAGCTACGACAACAACAACTACTACTACTGCTAGTACTATTACTATTAGTACTACACCAACTACTATACTACCTACTGCTTATACTACTGCACCAACTACTACATCACTCCTACTACTACACATACTACTACTAAGCCAACTACTACTGCTATTACTTTACCAACTACTACTACTATTACACCTACTACTACTACATCACTACTGCTACTACTACACCAGCTGCTACTACTATAACAACTACTACTACATCTACTATTACTACATCAACTACCACTACAACTACTACCACTGTAACATCTACCACAACGCCAACTACCACTACTACTACTGATAGCACTATTACACCAACTATCTCTATTATTACTATTACTACTACTATTGCTACTACTACTACTATTACTACTACTATTGCTACTACTACCACTACTGTTACTACTACTATTATTACTACCACTGATCTGCTGATTTAGCTGCTTTTTAAATGACTGATTTTACAGTTATGTTGACTCCGGTACAACAATGTTTGCTGCAGCTATTGATGCTATTATTCACCGATTTGTGGATGTTTGAATTACAACACTGCCATCAATTTTACCTATACCTTGTAGCGGTATGGCAGCTTGTGTACCCTGACAATCCCCAGAGCTATGCCAGTGGGAGTTTTACTCCTGGTAGGTTCAACCAAGCTGGACTGGTCTGCGTGGGTAGGGGTCAGACAAAAGCTGGTACCCTGGTCCTCCAGGTTGGGGGTTTTAGCACAGGGCCGACACCTCTGCCTATGTAAAAAACCGCACATGTTACGGAAACGGAAACAAATGGAAAAACTTTGATGCGGGACGGACATCCGGAGTCTCAGGCTCGTATGACTGCCAGTGATGAAAGCCGAAAGGAAGCCATTGGCATGAAAACGGATGCCCTGACCGCAAAACACGAAACCAGAATTGGATTTTGGAACGTCAGAACTATGAATGAGGCAGAAAGCTGAGATAAATCACAGCAGAGATGAGGAACTACAAATTACATATCTTGGGAATAAGCGAGAGCAGATGGACATGGACGGGGAGAATAAAAACAGCTACAGGGGAAACTACTTTATTCTGGTAGAGAGGATGTTCAGCACAACGAAGGTGTAGCCATTATCCTGAAGAAAGGAATAGAAAGGTCTTTACTGGAATGGAAACCCACCAACAACAGACTGATAATAACAAGACTGAGAGGGAGATTCACCAAAACCACAATTATACAATGCTATGCACCAACAAACGACAGCGATGAAGAGATCAAAGACGAGTTCTATCAACAGGTACAAAAGGAAATGAAAACTGCACCCAGGTACGATCTTATTATAGTAATGGGAGACTTTAATGCGAAAGTTGGAACACACAATAATTATAACGAAAGAGTAATGGGGAAATGCGGCAGTGGAACAGTAAATGAGAATGGGGACAAATTAATAAGCTTCTGCAGTATTAACAACCTGGTCATTGGAGAAACACTTTTTCCACACAAAGAAGTGAACGAGTTAAAGTGGGAATCACCAAACGGACGGGACAGAAACCAGATAGATCATATAATGATCAATGGCAGATGGAGACATGCACTACAAGACGTGAAAGTAAGAAGAGGCGCAGATGTGGGAAGTGATCATCACCTGGTAGTAGCAAGATTGAAGGTGAAACTAAGAGGTGCTGGACCAGTTGCAGTCAAACAGAAAAGATATAACATCACGAAACTTAAGGACCCCCTCACCAGAAAAGCTTTCGTGGTCGACGTAAAGAGACGATATCAGATTACCAAAAGCCAGGAAAGAACAGAGACCGATGATGTCAACCAGAAATTCAACACCATCTCAACAATATACAATGAAAGCAGCAAAACATGCTTGGGATTCCAGGAAAGAAAGAGCCAAGACTGGATAACACCAGAAACGCTAAACACCATGGCGAAGAGAAAGGAAATGAAAAGAAAGAAAACAGAAGTCTCCCAGGTTAACGGCAATATATAGTGAACAGAACAGTCAGCTGGACAAGGAAGTAAAACGTCAAACCCGTGCTAACAAATGGACATTTCTGGATGACCTTGACAAGACAGACAGAAGAGGCAGCACTGAGAAATGAACAAAGCACAGTTTATAAAATAACTAAAACTATCAGTTAAAAACGAGGTGCAAACAACATAACGTTAGTAAGAGACAAGCAAGGAAATCTCATCACCACAGCACAGGGACAGGAAACAAGATGGGCAGAGCACTTCAGAGAAACATTGAATAAGGAACCACCAGAGACTCAGCTGAATGTTCCTGAGGCTGAAAGTGACTTAGACGTAAATACAGACATTCCACGAAAAGAAGACATCATCACAGTTATCAAAGGGTTAAAAATGGAAAAGCGCCTGGTCACGATAATCTAAATGTCGAGTTATTCAAAGCAAACCCTGAACTAGCAGCAGAACTATTAGAACCACTATTTGCACAAGTCTGGGAAGCTGAGACAACACCAACAGAGTGGAGTAAAGGAATAATTGTCTAATTGCCCAAGAAGGGCGACCTTGCAGACTGCAACAATTGGAGAGGAATTACTCTCTTCCCAGTTCCCAGCAAAATACTGGGCAGTATAATCATCCACAGAATTTCAAAAGCAGTTGACCATAAACTGAGGAAAGAACAAGCGGGTTTTAGAAAGAACAGAAGATGTGCAGATCATATATTGAATCTCAGGAACATTATAGAGCAGTGCCCAGAATAGCAGAGACAGCTATACATGAACTTTGTTGATTTTGAAAAGGCTTTCGACAGCATACACAGGGACAGCCTATAGAAAATTCTGAGGGCTTATGGAATTCCCAGCCGCATTGTTTCCATCATAAAGCCTCCTATTCTAACTTTACATGCAGTGTTGGATTGAGTAATGTAACTTTCGAAGTGAAAACTGGAGTACGACAGGGATGCCCCTTATCAACAACATTATTTTTGACAGCCATAGATTGGGTGATGTGCCAGACAACAGAGGGCAGTCCAAGAGGAATTAGATGGACAACTTTTTCTACACTGGAAGATTTGGAATATGCAGATGACATTGCACTACTCGCTCATTCACATCAACACATCCAAGAAAACACCGATAGACTGAATAAGTATGGACAGCAGGTTGGCCTGAATATCAATCTGAAGAAGACAGATCATGACACTAAATGTGGGCAATCCTGAGTCAATAACAGTAAGAAACCAGCCGTTAGAACAGATAGAAAAATTTACTTACCTAGGATGCATAGTAACACCTGACGGCGGAACAAGCAAGGACATTAACAACAGAATGAATAAAGCGAGAACAGCCTTTGCTAGTCTCAACAACATTTGGAAGTCTTCCCAGTACAGCACAAACACCAAATTAAGACTGTATGAGTGCTGTGTACTTTCTGTGCTTCTCTATGGTGCGGAATGCTGGAGAGTAACAGAGAAGGAAATGTCGAAACTGTCCTCCTTCCACACAATCTGCCTAAGGAAAGTTCTACGAATCTTTTGGCCAAACACCATCAGTAACGAAGAACTACTTATTCGGAGTAACCAGGAGGACATGCACACCATCATAGCTGGCAGACGCTGGAGTTGGGTTGGCCACGTCCTCCGAAGGGACCCTGATACCATCACAAGAACAGCTATGAAGTGGACCCCCGAGGGAAAGCGAAGGAGAGGCAAACCAAAAACAGCTTGGCGGAGAACTGTGGAGGCCGAGATGCAAAGAATGAACAAGAGTTGGGGCACTGTACGAAGGATGGCTGCCGACCGAGCAAAGTGGAATCAATTTGTTGCTGCCCTACAAGACGCCACCAGGCGTGATGGCCACTGACTGCGTTGACGGTTGGCGGTTATGGATCAAAGAAGAAAGAAGATGTATTACTACAACACTTGGTACTGTTACTACTTCTACTACTACTACTACGACTTCTACTACTACTACTACTACTACTAATAATAATAATAATAAAACAACAACTACTACTACTACTACTAAAACAACAAAAAATACTACAACAGCTACTATTATTACTGCTACATCAACAACAACCACTACTATTAATACTAATACAACAACTACAACAGTTACTACTACTAGTACTACAACCACTACTAGTATTATTACGACTACTAACAAGTGCTTCCAATGCCAATATACAGTAATACCCCGTCTAGTGCTTTCTCCTGTAGTTTCGCTGTAGCGCTTATTCGTCATGGAGTTTATTTTTTCAAAATAAAACAACATAAAAAAAGTTTTAAAAAATGGTTAAAATTATGAAGTTATAACTATTTGCTCATCATAAAAAAGCATCTAGGCTAACTTTACATATAGTGTTGGGCAGATCAACCTAACTTTTGAGGCGAAGACAGGAGTACGACAGGGATGCCCCTTATCAATAACTTTATTTTTGACAGTCATAGACTGATGATGCACCAGACAAAAGAGGGCAGTCCAACAGGAATAAGATGGAGAACGTTTTCTGCACTGGAAGATCTGGAATATGGAGATGGCATTAAGCTCCTCGCATACTCACATCAACACATAAAAAAAAAAAGATAGACTGAATAAGTATAGCCAACAATCTAAAGAAGACAGAGGTCATGACACTCAATGTGGGCAATCCTGAGCCCATTACATTAAGGAACCAGAAGCTGGAACAGACTGACACATTTACATACCTAGGGGGCATAGGAACACCAGACGACGGACCAAGCAAAGACATCAACAACAGAATGAATAAAGTGAGACCAGCTTTTGCTAGTCTAAACAACATCCGGAAGTCCTCTCAGTACAGCACAAACACCAAATTAAGACTGTATGAGAGCTGTGTACTTTCTGTGCTTCTCTATAGTGCGGAATGCTGGAGAGTGTCACGGATTGCCTCCCCTGCTTTGCAGTAGTGGTCCAACAGTGACCAAAACAAGAGTATTTAATATAGGCGTCCAAGGTATCTACTTGCGCGCAAGATTACTCTTGGCAGAGATGTAGATAGAGAAGGTTAATAATACTTCTACCTGAAGGGAGCCTTCACAAGATATTCCCAGAAGTGAAGAACAAAAGCTGCTTAGGGCAATTTGTTAACTTATTATCTGGTCCGTCGCCTTTTGTGAAGAATTTAAGCAATGGTTTAGCCCGGTCAAGCCCCCAGTTGGTGTAATCCAACGAAATCCTCGTATAAGGTATAACTCTGTTTAGTTTAAATATATGTCTAAGTATATATATATATATATATATATATATATATATATATATATATATATATATATATATATATATATATATATATATATATATATAGATATATAAATATATATATATATATATATATATATATATATATATATATATATATATATATACATACATGCATGCATGCATGCCATCTCCATATTCCAGATCTTCCAGTGCAGAAAACGTTCTCCATCTTATTCCTGTTGGACTGCCCTCTTTTGTCTGGTGCATCATCAGTCTATGACTGTCAAAAATAAAGTTATTGATAAGGGGCATCCCTGTCGTACTCCTGTCTTCGCCTCAAAAGTTAGGTTGATCTGCCCAACACTATATGTAAAGTTAGCCTAGATGCTTTTTTATGATGAGCAAATAGTTATAACTTCATAATTTTAACCATTTTTAAAAACTTTTTTTATGTTGTTTATTTTGAAAAAATAAACTCCATGACGAATAAGCGCTACAGCGAAACTACAGGAGAAAGCACTAGACGGGGTATTACTGTATATTGGCATTGGAAGCACTTGTTAGTAGTCGTAATAATACTAGTAGTGGTTGTAGTACTAGTAGTAGTAACTGTTGTAGTTGTTGTATTAGTATTAATAGTAGTGGTTGTTGTTGATGTAGCAGTAATAATAGTAGCTGTTGTAGTATTTTTTGTTGTTTTAGTAGTAGTAGTAGTAGTTGTTGTTTTATTATTATTATTATTAGTAGTAGTAGTAGTAGAAGTCGTAGTAGTAGTAGTAGAAGTAGTAACAGTACCAAGTGTTGTAGTAATACATCTTCTTTCTTCTTTGATCCATAACCGCCAACCGTCAACGCAGTCAGTGGCCATCACGCCTGGTGGCGTCTTGTAGGGCAGCAACAAATTGATTCCACTTTGCTCGGTCGGCAGCCATCCTTCGTACAGTGCCCCAACTCTGGTTCATTCTTTGCATCTCGGCCTCCACAGTTCTCCGCCAAGCTGTTTTTGGTTTGCCTCTCCTTCGCTTTCCCTCGGGGGTCCACTTCATAGCTGTTCTTGTGATGGTATCAGGGTCCCTTCGGAGGACGTGGCCAACCCAACTCCAGCGTCTGCCAGCTATGATGGTGTGCATGTCCTCCTGGTTACTCCGAATAAGTAGTTCTTCGTTACTGATGGTGTTTGGCCAAAAGATTCGTAGAACTTTCCTTAGGCAGATTGTGTGGAAGGAGGACAGTTTCGACATTTCCTTCTCTGTTACTCTCCAGCATTCCGCACCATAGAGAAGCACAGAAAGTACACAGCACTCATACAGTCTTAATTTGGTGTTTGTGCTGTACATACATACATACATACATACATACATACATACATACAGACAGACAGACAGACAGACACACGGGCAGACAGACAGACAGACACACACACAGACAGACACACAGACAGACAGACAGACAGACACACACAGACACACACACACACATATATATATATATATATATATATATATATATATATATATATATATATATATATATATATATATATATATATATATATATATATATATATATATATATATATATATATATAAAGTATTCTGGCTCATACGTTTGCTTTCATACATATAACTGAATAAACTATTATTGTTTTGTTTTAAAACAACAGGTAACACATTTAATAGTGAAATAGTCTTTAACAGGTTAAAATAAATATAGGAAGATTAGTGGGATTTTGATAGTTATAACTTTCTCGTCATCGAGACGTAGGTGGAAATTTAACTTTATACTTAAAGTTTAACTGGAATTGTTCCTTTTTTGCTGGTGCCTTTTAGTTAGGACTTAGCTTGTATGATTGGGTCCTGCAGCTGTGGTTCATCAATTATGTGATGACGAAAGCCTTTTCCACACTCTCTATCACTGTCGGTGTTTAGGATGGATGCTTTTCTCTCACACTGGCTGCGTTAGTCCCACAAATCGTCTGATGGCTTGTAACCACAATCTCCTGCACAAATTAGAATGGACACACAGCCCTTTAGTTAGATGATGTTCGAATCCCTATGGTCTAGGAAATTATAGTTAATTCCTCTGACGGCGGGTGTCTCTGCGAAATCACTTGCTGGGAGAACTTGAGTTAAATTTCTCTTACGACTGGGTCTGGGAAATTAGAGTTAATTCCTCTGACGACGAGTGTTTCTGCGAAATCACTACCTGGGAAAACTTGAATTAAAGTCATCTTATGACTGGTGAATCTGATTCCCAGGTTTCCAGTCTTGTTATGTTAAAGTCCTGGCCCCCTAAGTTTCCAGTCTTGTATTTAAATGTGCGGGTTTACTCTTAAGTTTTCAGAGTTGCCCAAATACGTTGAACTGTCACTTATAAGTATGGAATACTAAGTCCAATATCTCACTGTCTTCTTGGGAGTTGTTCGCTGTAAAATGCGACCTCTCTGTGTGTTCTGTGTCTAGGATTTCACTACATTATATTGTACAGTTTCCAGTTCAAATCCAGCTGGGGTTTCCGCTGAATGTTCCAATTAAATGCATTGTAGATTCTGGCGATTCAATCGCTCTCTAGCACTTAGAGGGGTCGGTTTGTTTATCATTACTCATCCCACGCGTATTTGAAAAATATTAAATTTAATATACACGTATAGCCTCTTACAACAGTGATGTCATATCGTTACATAAGACTTCCGGCCGCACCTCTGTGTATCACAATAGTGTGACCGTGTGTTCCTGACGTAAAGTCTTCTGCCCATATGTCTACCACGACAGATTATCTCGTTATCGCCTTTATCTACGTGCCCCCACCAGACAGATGTCTGGTCAGACAGTGTTGTCTTCTTTCATCGTACGCAAAATACAAGCTTGTGTCAACACGATTAGCAGCTTTTCAATGGGGTCAAATGTTGGACCGATACGTTTCCACAGGTGGTCAGACGGATTCAAAGAGACAAGCCGGTGACCGGTCTGATGACTGGGTATGGTTACAATAATACCACGGTTCAGCTGGCGGAACGTAAATACGTCTGAGGAGTGGTAAACAATAATACACGAATTACTCCCGTAGCAAATACTGCCATAGGGGAGTGGCGTGTTAGAGACTTCACCATGCTATGTCCAGCATAAAGAGTAAAATGAATGAAAGGGCAAAATGAAATGCCAAATAAGAAGTGAATAATGAGGAATGTCCTTCTTTGGCCTGTCGTTTTTGTGATTGACCAAAAAATTTTTTTTATTGGTCCCGGTCTTAAAAGTGCATGAGTTAGTTTACGGTGCGTCGTTATTACAGTCGTCTTTTACACCATGCTCAGTAGATTGAAAATCTGTTATTGCTTGCTAACCTTTCAGGTTCGAGACCCAACACTTAAGAAAAAGGACAATTAAGAAAGAGGATAAACTTGAAAGCAAACGACAGGAAGTGCTAGCAAACCGGAAGACGCGTTATCAGATACATTTCTTTCAAAGAAAGGAGATTTGCAGGAAGGCATAAATTATATAGAAAAATTGTTATTATCGGTGCCAGGGGGAAAAATATGAAGTCGAGTATCCTTAAGAGATTAAAACAGCTCACAGATAGATCATGAAGCCAGGAACAGGTAGAGTTCCTCATGCGTTTATTAATCTGACAGGGAAAACGTGAAGGCATGAAAATTTAGAGTTTTTCAGGAAGGTGTTTAGAAATTTTTTAAGATTAAACATTATCCTCATTTCCTTTTTACTGCTTGTAGTTAAGGTATGGGTATCTGACTCAGTTCTTGAGTTCGGGAAGGCAAAGGCAGCGAGGAAGCGAACTGATCATCCCACCACATAAAAAAGCTGCACCTAGTATGGTGAAGTTTCTAACTCTAACACTTAACTCCCCTACGAAAGTTTCTACTATATTTTAACTTACATTTTTAGTTAGGGTATACAAACACGCACAAACACAAACAGAATCACCAAGCACCAGAAGTGGGCTAAGAAGATTTGACTACATAATCTGACTTCAGCGTCCGATTGACACAGTGGTTAGAGCGCTGGTCTCTCGCGGCAAAGGTTCCAGGTTCAATTACTGGTATCCTCCAGTGTACCCAGCTATAAATGGGTACCTGACTTTTCTCTTGAGTTAGGGAAGGAAAAGGCAGCGAGGACGGAAACTAGTCACCCAACCTCTCTATGCTGGACAAGTGAAGTTTCTAATACTTCACTCCCCTACGTTGTCAGGGGATTTGCCTCCCCTTTGCTCTGCAGTAGTCGTCCACCTGTGGCCAAAACTCAAGAGTATCTAAAATGGGTCTTCAAAGGTGTCTACCTTTGCACAAGATTACTCTTGGCAGAGTTGTAGATAGAAAGATAATGATGCTTCTATTTCAAGGGAGTATTCACAAGGTAATTCAGAGGTCAAGAACAATGCTGCGTAGGGCAGAGCACTAATAACTTATATCTGATCCGGCACCTTTTGTGAAGTTTTAAGCAATGGTGTGGCTTGTTCGAGCGCCCCCCCTCCCCCCCGGTTTAATTCAGCAAAGTTTCTGTTATAAGTATTTTTGGCTCTTTGGCTGTAACTATATGTATACGTATTAAAGATTTTAGATCATACATGTGCTCTCTTATCTGTAAGAACTGAATCAAACATGAATTTGTAAAATAACATATAACAAATTTAATAATCAATTAGTCTTTAACAAATTTAAATAAATATGGATGAAAGTGACTTTAGAGGGTTTTAAAAATTGTCTTCACTGAGACTTAATTGGGGACTGTTGGTTATTGTCCACTGCTTGCCTCTTATAAAAACAACTTAACTGGCTGAGTACTGCAATGGGTCGTTGTCAGGTCTTTTGTGATGAGGACTCTTCTCTAGAGGCATCCAGATGAACTTCATTCCTAATGTCAAGTGTCTTCACAACGTGTCCACTGTAGGTAGTTGGTGTCGAACCCAGCTTCTTGAATGACAAGATAGTGGCAAAGAGTCTTACTTCAGACTGGTCTGGTACTAAAAACCATCTTGTTGCTTCGAACCACGAACTTTAGGAAAAATGAAAGAACAAATGCTTCTGCTAAGTACAGTTGTGGGCTGCAGATTAACAGGCGCATTGTATAGCTGGCCACCCACCAATGTTAGCCTCTCTGAATAATTATTCTCCCTGCGTATATACAGTATAACTCAGAAAATATGATTATAAATCACCTTTATTCTTCAAGTTACTTTAATGGGGAAAATGTGTCTGGACAGCGGGAGTGCAATGGCTGGTGCCTGAATTACAATTAACAAGGTACATATATCTCACCAAATGATACTATACACTTTATGCACATGTGATGTAATCATCACTCCTCACTGCTCCTTTCGGAGTCTGTAGTCGCTTCTGACCAACGGGCTGATCACCCGTTTGCCAGTCACTTCGATTACGGAAACAACAGCAAATGGATTGATTTGCCGTTGCCCTAAAGACGCCAATAGGCGTGATGGGAAACAATGGCAAAGAAAACCTATCTGCTGTTGCCCTAAGACGCCACTAGGCGTAATGGCCACTGACTGCTTTGACGGTCGGTGGCTAAGGACGGAAGAAGAAGAAGAAGAAGTCGCTTCTGCTTTCGCATTCCTGAGCGTACTAGCATAAAGCAAACACCAGGGCTTACTGTAGTGGTTTATGAACATACCACTTTCTCCGATTCCTTAAATTTCCAGTCTTGGTATTTATAATTGCGCGTTCTCTTTAAGTTATAAAGACGCCCACATACTTCGATCTGTCACTTTTAATTCTGGAATACTAGTCCGATGTCTCTCTGGCTTATTTGAGTTGCTAATTAGACGTTGCGATGCAGTGATTTGTGTCTCCGATTTCGCTAGATTATATTTCCATTTCTCAGTCCAAGTCCCAGATGGTATTTCCGACAAACTTTCCAATGAGTGCCAAAGTTTATTCCGGCTCTCAAATTAAACCAATCCTGTCTCTTTAGAACTATGTTGGTCGGGGTATTAAATCATAACTATCCCCCGCGTGTTTTAAAATATCAATTTTAAAATTTAAACTCGTGACCTCTTTCAAATATGGCAGTAATACTTCCGATTGCATTTGTACAAATGCACAAACACATTGATGAATTTATTTCCTGGCTAATACCTTCCGCTCATATTGTCTCCTCTGACAGATTATCCATACTATTGCTACACATATGTTCCAGCGGAAGTAATTACATATTATCTCCCAGATGGATTTGACAGACTGACCATCTGGCTTTCTTTCCGCGTCGATCGTACGACTCGACCTTGTGTCAACAATGACCGTCTCAATCAAAGGTGGTTAGACGACTTAAGTGATAAAAGTATTAACCGCTGACCTGTCTAATTAGCCTTGTAATACTACGATTTACATGGTGAAGCGTGAACAAGTCTGGGAGCGGCGATAACAAAAAATTTAGGGCATAAAATATGCTAAAATAATAGGACGAGCGCTGAGGAAAATGAAGAAATGAATTGACACTGCAGGAGAGAACAAAAGTTATGAAAAGTACACAACATTTAAATCTATCGTTAAAATGACGGTAACACTGACACACGTGGACATATTTCAAAGATAATAGATTTCAAAGTTAGAAAAATATATGTTTTTCCATCTATTGTACTTCACTTCGTTTCGAGTAGTTCCTGGGGGGTGGGGGGCACTTGTCAGATACAGAAAGAATAGGACTACGGCTCCCTCAGGCATGTTTAACTTACTTGGTCGTTCCCCTTCTACCGTGAGGTGTAGAGATTTGTAAGAGAGAGCGCCAGACTATCCTATCGGCTGTCTTCCTCCTGGCCTGGTTCCATTCTAGTCCTCGGTCTTTCAAAGATTGTCTAATGTTGTCCTCCCAGCGGACTCTGGGTCGTCCTCGGGGTCTGGATCCCTGGCTCTTTGTTTCCCATGCTTGTCGTGGTTGCCGATCTTCTCCCATTCTGCAAACATGGCCAAACCATCTTAGTTGGGACTGTTCAACTTGGGTCTACAGGGGTTGGGATTTTAGGCCTTGACGTATCGTCTGGTTGCGGACCATGTCTCTGCTTGTTACGTCAACCACCTTCCTCAGATACCTCATTTCTGAGGTTTGGATCTGGCAGCATGTTCTACAAGTGGATATAATATGAAGTTGTGCATGGGACTGGCAACCTCATCATGTAAACACGTTGCTACGGAAACCACTGCTGACAGAGTATGTGTATGCTATGTTCAGACTTCCAGCAAGGGAGCCAGTTGCAATGGTAGCTTCCAAAAGAGCATTAAAAACTATTGTTTTTACCTTAATATAAAAAGTCAAATAATTTATAACGTCATCGGCTCGCATTGTGAAAAAAAACCTTTTCTTTTGCCAGAACGTACTTTATCGCGGTGCGGGCAACGACAGAAGCATATTTTTTTTGTCCGTAATAAGTTTAATTGTAATCAAGTTCAAGTTGTTGTAGATAAGCAGCTGTATTTAATTACGATACAAGAGCACATTTCGTTTAAAGTTGACAATTTTCACATCTGATTTTCAGTGATCTTCATACTTATTTTTTCATGAAGTTTCAGCTATAAAAAATTAGTTCAGTTTACTTAATGCTAATATGCAATACAATACAAAAGAATATTAATTTCTAAAATAAAATAAATAATATCTTTGTTAACATTTCAAACTAGATATATTTCTCACTTTATTAGACACCAATGACGGTTACATGTGCCAGTAAATACAAGGCAATAATACATGATAAATGCGTTTTTTTAAAAACTTGGTACGGCATCTGCTGGGTATAAATAAAGAGTATTAATAACGTTACTGCCTGCAGCAGTACTAGGTTTTCTTCGTCGTGCATGGAGGGTTGGTCCAAAAATGAAAAAAGTAGTCCCTTTCTCCAATAAGCGTTGTTGGAGTGACAGACTTATTTCCTAATAGGCTGCCCATCACCTGGGCATCAATTTCTGTTGTACATATTCTCAGAACAATCTATTATTCACTTTTCAGAAAATTTATGGTGGCAATAAAAATGTCATCTTTCTTCTATGCCCGATTAATTCAACGGGTTTGTCTCTCCTCTTGGTGCCTCCGAGTCGGGCGAATCTTATCTCAACGTGCCTGCTGATGTGAGACATTTATAACCGATAACTTGAAGTGTTCACGGTAAGGGGCAGTTATGATGCAACAACTCCTAGTGAAGAAGTCTGCAATCGTTTCTGTTATAACCTAATTAACACGCAGAGTAGGAAACTAATAGGTGGGACCACTGCAGCTATTACTGAACTCTAAAAGAAAGTTGAATGCAAAATTTGATGTAACTGCCAACAAATTTCAAATTGTGAGAAGAACTCTATTCGTGATCAGAAGCAAATGAAAATTTCCTACATTATGTAAAAATAAACTTACTTTAAAATTAAAGTGGTTAACTCTTAAAACAGTTTTCCATAATGAATTATACATATTGATAAGCATACTTGTTTTTTGTTCTGCACTCAGTACTGCATATATTGCATGCACGTCATATCACTTTCATTTCTTCACATTTTCATATATAACACTGGTAATAAACGATGATATTATCGTTTATTACCAGTGTTATATATGAAAATGGGAAGAAATGAAAGTGATATGAGAAGATTAAACTTCAGCCACTCTTGACATTTCGTCTCATTATGATGCATATTAATAATTAAATGAAGCCTATTTCATGTCTTTTCCTTAATGGAAAGTCTGTTTGTATTCACATTGTGATATAACAACCAAGATCTTTCTTTCATATTTTTTTAGTTTAACAGTTATAATTAATACAAATTCAGAGGTACAATTATATACAATATTATTGATTTATATATTTATTGAGCATCTGATTGAAAGAGTGGTTAGAGTGCTGGTCTCTTACGGCAAAGGTACCAGCTTTGATTCATGGTATCAACATGCGCCAGTCTACCCAGCTGTAAATAGGTACCTGACTTTACTTGTGAGTTAGGGAAGGAAAAGGCAGTGAGGAAGGGAACTGGTCACCTCACATCTCTATGCTGGACCTAGTATAGTGAAGTCTCTAACACTTCACTCCACTACAGCAGTATCTGCAATGGGACCACCTTTACCTTATATTTATTATTCTCTGCCCAAATTATGATCCCACTACACACACCATACCGATACCTGTTTGGAATGAACATTCAAATAATAATTTCCCACCATATATTTTAGATGAAATTTGTTTACACACTATAAATGAATACCACATGAAGCAAACATAAAAACATCTTTACTCTTTATCTCTCCAGTGTTTTGCCCTATAAAGGAAGGAACGGTGGAAATATCTGCTTAATGGATTATAATAACTACAACGTAGTGCGATATACCTATTTATTTTTTTCAGACAAGAATTAAAGTGCTTCGTGCCTGTTACCTAGGCAGGAATCACTTGTCCAGTGTTACCTACCTGATGGTAGCATGCACTGTACAGTGCGTGTTGCCGGTTCAGCACTTTCTGCCTCCTACACCGGTCCCAAATATGATGGCTTGTCCATGTCTGCAGAATGGGAGATGATCGGCTACCACGACAAACATGGGAAACCAAGACAAGGGATCCAGATCTCCAGGATGACCCAGATTTTGCTGGAAGGACAGCATTAGATAATCTCTGAAGGACCTAGGATTAGATTGCCAGTAGGAAGACAGCTGACAGAATAGTATGGCGCGCTTCCTGGCAAACCTTTCCACCCCAGGGTAGAAGAAGAACGACTAAGTAAGCTTAAATTCGAATTTTTAACTTTAATGATTTGCACAGAAAAAAAGAAAAGAAAATGCACACGTTATTCGTATAATATACACATTTATTCTTTTGCGCGTATTAAAAAACAAACACACAAAAATGACATCGGCAGAACACAGAAAGAGTTAGGGGAAAAAATGACTAAACACATTCAATTTAAAGCAAACAGAAACTATAAAAATGAAACAATTTAAGGCATACCCGATGTAAGTAAATATATATACATGAATAATCTCAGATAGTAAATACACACTATTATGTGCTCTGTGCAGTGTCATACTGTGCCATAAAGGTAAAAACATTACATGATGACAAAACAACAGTGTGATAGAAAAGTCATTTCCTATGTTTAAATTGTTATTTCTTCACTCACATCTAATTTACTCAAAACAAAAGTTAAAATGCAAATAATTAACAGTCATTTCATTATATAAATTTCTATGTCATGTTAATTAATCATGCGCACCATCATAGTGGGTAGACGCTGGAAATGGGTTGGCCACATCCTCAGAAGAGATCCTGACACCATCATCAGAAGTGCCATGCTATGGACTGCAGAAGGAAAGCGAAAGAAAGGACGGTCAAAAGCCACTTGGTGGGGAACTGTGGAGGCATAGATGCTGAGCATGAACCAGAGTTGGGGAACAACACGAAGGATGGTTGTCGACCAAGCAAAGTGGAGACAGTTTGTTGCTGCCCTACAAGATGCTACCTGGCATGATGGCCACTGACTGCTTTGTCAGTCAGTGGCCAAGGACCAAAGAAGACGAAATTAATTAAGGTTACAACTTGAAGCAAAATTTGGTCTGTTTAACACATGATGTCACTGAGGACACAAAATTTGGTCTGTTTAAAGCATGATGTCATTGAGGACACAAATTTTGGTCTGTTTAACACATGATGTCATTGAGGACACAAATTTTGGTCTGTTTAACGCATGATGTCATTGAGGACACAAATTTTGGTCTGTTTAACACATGATGTCATTGAGGACACAAATTTTGGTCTGTTTAACACATGATGTCATTGAGGACACAAATTTTGGTCTGTTTAACGCATGATGTCATTGAGGACACAACATGTGGTGTGTTCAACATGTGGTGTGTTCAACACATGATGTCATTGAGGACACAAAATTTGGTCTGTTTAACACATGATATCATTGAGGACACAAATTTTGGTCTGTTTAACACATGATGTCATTGAGGACACAACATTTGGTCTGTTTAACACATGATGTCATTGAGGACACAAAATGTGTCTGTCTCTTGTAATGCTAGCTTAGATTTTATTTTATTTTGTGCTGATTCTTGGAATTAAAAACAAAAATAAAATAAAGCTTATGTGCCAAATGGCAGTTATCACTCGTTTTTGTGACTTTTGATTCATGTTTTATCCAACAGATGGAAGTGAGGATATAAACATTTTAAAATATTGGATGACTTTTCATTCACCATATACTTGCTGATAACAAAAACAAATACCAGCACATCATCAGATAACTTTGGACGATGCCCACAACACATGATTCCATCATTCGTTTTAAAACAATAGCACATAATGAAAAAATGATATTATAATATTATATTGCATAAAGAAAAGTTTGTAATACCAGTCCACTGTTAGTAACTCTCCTCTTCCAGAGGCTGCACTGGCGGTTCTTTTCATGACTTCATTGTGTTTGCTGATAAGACATTCGTTTTTAAGGTTTTGTATTTTATCAGTCACAGCGTTCAACTGGCAGAGTTTTCTGAGTGGTTAAAGTGCTGGTCTCTCGCAGCAAAGGTGGTGGGTTCAAATCACAGTACTGGCACGCTTCAGTCTACCCAGCTGTAAATGGGTACCTGACTTTGAGTTAGGGAAGGAAAAGGCAGCGAGAGAGGGACCTGGTCACTCCCACCTCTCGATGCTGGACCTAGTATAGTGAAGTCTCTATCACTTCACTCCCCTACGTCAGTATTTGCTATGGGACTACCATACCATACATACATTTTAACAGGGCAGCATTAGAGTTGAGGTATAACATTTTTGTTCTTTTTTTTCTTTCTTTTGGACTGTCAGGTGTACTCTACTATAACGAAGGACTTCTGCCTGTGGTTGAAATACCTCGCCACCAGAAGGTAAACACCTCAAGGAAGAAAAACCAACATCGTACGTTGCAAACAGCATATAGTGATATCCTTCACTTAGATGGTGACATTATGTGACTGATGACATCAAAGATATGATATTTTTCACATGATGACCACAACGCCACATTATAATTAAAAATATTCCCCCAAACTTTATGGTGACAAGAGACGCAACATAAGAAAACGAAAAGCATTATATTAAATGATGAAACACAAGTACAATGTATTATATGAAACAAGAGGAACTATGTGAAGGCAAATAGACACATCACATCATTCCCACAGGACATTAGTAACATACTTTACTGCACAAGTGACAGCACACGAGAACCAAGCAAAGAACCACATCACAATTTTACGCACGTACATTTAATATAAGAAAATATATAAAATTACATAATGACAAGGAATTAAACAAGCCAACATCATGACAAGGAAAAAAATACATGAAATTACAGAATGGCATGAAATTAAAAGACATCACTTAATCACAGGAAGATATACAGGACATCCAAAAAATATTCATCAGATTACAAAATAAAATTTAAAAACGGAACAATGCAGAGCATATCAAAACAATTACTGGTAATGCACTTAGCAATTCATAATTTTTTTTCGCAGGTTGCTAACCCTACACCAGTCATACAATACGCACTGAAGATGGTGACCAATCATGAAAAGGCAATATTTGTATTGGTTAGACATTGTGCACGTTAGAATGGGTGCCCACATGAAGGCATATTAAAAAAATTGTGTCCTAAGCTTTTCATTTTGAATGTGAATTCAATAAATGTGATTTAATACAATTCCTAGGGTTAAGGCTGCAAATGCAGTTTCGGTTAGTCATAACACTCATATCTGCTTCAGGTTACTGAACTTCATAATCTGGTGAATAATTCTCAGACATTCTTTACATCATCACATGATGTCAACTGGATAATTATGGGACTGAAAAATCTCAGTTAGAAAAACATTAAATTAAATTATAAGGTAATTATTTCAGTTAGAAAAACATTAAATTAATTTATAGAGTAATTATTTCAGTTAGAAAAACATTAAATTAATTTATAAAGTAATTATTTCAGTTAGAAAAACATTACATTAAATTATAAAAATATTAAAGGAAAGACTAGACTGGCAAAAAAAAAAAAAAATAATACAAGGTGACTGAAAAGTCATTCCATATTTTTACATTTTTATTTCCTCACTCCTACACAAATAGTTTGTATGAAACAAATGTCGAACATTAAGAGAACTAATGGCTATTTTATTGCATAAAACATGCACGGAGACCTATATGGAGTCATCCTTATATGACCACCAGCTAGGCACAATGCTATAGTATGTAGATGTGGATGTGAACTTCTGTCTATGAGGCTAATAACACCCTCATTGACTCTTGAAACCATCCACACACTTCTAGGGATATTCCCCTTGTAGTGAAACATGTCGAGAACCCAGCATTGCACGCTAAGTTTGGAGGAGTCACTTGAGCCCCAGACGTAACTCTGGCTTTTACCTGGTTAACTGCATGCAGGAAAATCTCCCTATGGACCCATGGTAGGCAAGGGGGGCTGAGAAGTGGCTGTGTGTAGGAAATGACGATTGATTGGGAGAGCGCAGAACCAGAGCACAGTATTTTAGTTTTACATATTTGGAGAGCCCCCTTGGATGGCGGGAAATGCACAGTATGCCACGTGCTTCTTCCTCCTGGCTTGGGACCAGATGTGATGATCCTTTAAGTGCAAGCAAAGCTGAAGAAACTGGTGCAACGACTTCAACTTGACATGTTTCAGAATTGCAGAGGAGCCACAGGAGAAGCCTAGATCTACAGCGTAGACATTACAAAGGACTCTTCAACTTGGTTTTGGATGCAAAAGAGCGAAAAGCTCAGCAGCCCTAGTTAAACAACAACAACAATGCCATGCACTTCTTCCTCCTAGCGTGAGATCAGATGTGATGATCAAGCCAAGCTGAAGAAACTGGAGCTACGACTTCAACTCAACACGTTTCATAATGGCAGAAAAGCCATAAGTGTAGATCTACAGTGTAGATAATACCAAGGAGTCTTCAACTCGTTATTGGCTGCAAAAGTGTGAGAAGCTCAGCAGCCCGAGTTAAAAAACCACAACAAACTATACAACACCTCAATGTCAGACCCAGCCTGCTCAACACATTACCTCGATGCAGGCAACAATTTTTGTTTTCTCTTGTAAGGTCTGTTTATTGACCATTTTAAATTTAATTTTTCTTTATTCTGTTGCTGGAAATTAACAAATAAAGCTTATTACTCAAATGGCAGTTATTGTTCACTGTTTTTACATTATTTTTAATGTATATCCAATAAATATAAGAGAGGGTATATTTATTTAAAAATATGGAGTGACTTCACAGTAGGTACTGCATAGCTTTATTTTTCAGTTGTATGTTGCGGTCGTGTCTCACAAGCATTGTCTTATTTGATCTTTACTGTCCAATACAGTTTAATCCTTGAGCTACATATGTCCACAAAAGTCTCTGACCATATCCATTCAGAACAGTGTAACACGTTAACCAAGTATGTCCTGCACAGGATAACTTCTTGACTAATTATGTCCAGTGCAATCTACTCCTAGACCATCTGTCCAGCACAGCCTACCTGACTAAGTATATCTGGCACAATCTATTCCTAGACCATCTGTCCAGCACAGCCTACCTGACTAAGTATATCTGACACAATCTATTCCTAGACCGTCTGTCCAACACAAGATACCTAATTGATTATATCTCGAGCTCAGTCAGTCTACTTGACTAAGTATGTCCAGTGCAATCTATTCCTAGACCATCTGTCCAGCACAGCCTACCTGACTAAGTATATCTGGCACAATCTATTCCCAGATTATCTGTCCAGCACAGACTATCTGACTTAGCATGTCTGACACAATCTACTCCCAGACCATCTGTCCAGCACAGCCTACCTGACTAAGTATATCTGACACAATCTATTCCTTGATCATCTGTCCAATCTAACTAAATATGTTGAGCTCAGTCAGTCTACTTGACTATATATGTCCACCACAGCCTACCAACTTGACTAAGTATGTCCAGTCTAATCTACCCCTAGATTATCTTTCCATCACAGAATATCTACCTGACTAAGTATGTCCAGTACAATCTACTCCCACACTATCTGTCCAGCACAGCCTACCTGACTTAGCATGTCTGACACAATCTACTCCCACACTTTCTGTCCAGCACAGCCTACCTGACTTAGCGTGTCTGACACAATCTACTCCCACACTATCTGTCCAGCACAACCTACCTGACTTAACATGTCTGACACAATCTACTCACAGACTATCTGTCCAGCACAGCCTATCTGACGTAGCATGTCTGACACAATCTACTCCCACACCATCTGTCCAGCACATCCTACCTGACTTAGCATGTCTAACACAATCTACTCCCAGACTATTTGTCCAGCACAGTATGCCAGCTTGACTAAATATGCCCAGCACAATCTACCCACATACAATCTAACCAGCACAATCTACCCACACACCATCTAACCAGCACTATCTACCCACATACCATCTAACCAGCACAATCTACCCACATACCATCTAACCAGCACAATCTACCCACATACCATCTAACCAGCACATAATACCAGCTTGACTAAATATGTCTAGCACAATCTACCCACATACCATGGTAACCAGCACAATCTACCTACAAACCATCTAACCAGCACAATCCACCACATACCATCTAACCAGCACAATCTACCCACATACCATCTAACCAGCACAATCTACCCAAATACCATCTAACCAGCACAGGATACCTACTTGGCTAACTATTCCAGCACATTCTACTACCTGACTAAGTATGCCCAGCACAATCTACCCCTATATCATCTGTCCAGCACAGGATACCTCCTTGACCATGTAACTTACAGCCTACTTCCTGATCACGTCAATTCAGCTTTACCAAACTAACTGACCAAATCTGACCAGTACAGCCACTTTTACCATGTCTAACCAACAGAACTTAAAGCTCTAACCCTTACATGTCAGATCTCTAACTTCCCAAACTGGTTTCTTTCACAACTGCTTCCAGTGAGAGCGTCGGATTGGCTAGCCAGTTACAGAACTTGCTTCTTGTGGCAAAGTTACCCAGTTCCGAGATCCAAACCTGGCAGCCTCGTGCTCCAGTCTACCCAGCTGTAAATGCGTACCTAACTCTGCTCTTGAGTTAGTGAAGGCAAAGACAGCAAGGAAAGGAACTGGTCACCCCACCTCATAAAGCTAGACCCAGTATAGTGAAATCTCTAACACTTCACTCCTCTGCAGCAGCATCTGCTATGTGGCTACGTTTACCTTTTGCTGCCAATGACAACAGACAAATCTTCCTCAGAAATGACTCATTCACAGACTTCGTCCTAACATAACAAAAATCTATGCCTCTCCTCAGAAATGACTCATTCACAGACTTCGTCCTAACATAACAAAAATTTATGCCTCTCCTCAGAATAACTGCATGAGCAGTATATGCTATATCACATTTTAAAACGTTTCTTGAATGGTTCCACAAATTACTACCCAAAAAAAAAAAAAATAATAATATAAAAAAAAATAGCTATGGAATGCCGTAACAGTAATGCTTAAATGACACATGAGCTGAAATACTGCGTCCTTTCAAAATTAATATCAGGAAGTGATGTCAGCTTACAACTCTTTTTTTTTAAAAACAGAAAAACAAAAGGAATGCATTTGTTGTGCTGATAGGTCTTCAGCCCAATAGATCGGGCGAGGCACTGCCCCCATTGCCTGAGTAAGTATTATCCGAGCTGATCTCAGCCACGCCTCCACGTATAGGGATTGTAGATATGCTTGACCCCGAGCTGCTCAAGGTCTCGTTACTGTCATGGAAGACATCTGTGAAAAGAGAAAAGAAAAAAAAAATATGCGATTTACCGATTATAGAAAATGAATAAATTAATATGAGCGGGACGGTCTGTCCGTTATACGGCGATGTGGCTAAACACAGAAAGCCGTGGTTACTACCAATATGGAAGCCTGTTAACAACTTTTCAAGTCAGTACGGCAAACCCCCGCTTAGCGCTGTTTATTCGTTCCTGAAAAATCGATCGTTAACCATCGCTAAAGTGGATGGCTCCGGCATGAATGAAAAACCTCCATAGAAGCCTCGAATCTTCAGTAACTGGTGTGGATCTACTGTCCTGGTCATGCAGGAGTACGCGGTCCTGAAAGAGCTGACAGACTAGCTTCAAGAGCACCCATAGAAGGTGCACTGGATATGGATAAAGGAGAGATACTGAGGGCAATTAATGATCGCCTATTAGAGAATGACACTGCAATCGATGAATCATCAAGGCTAAGACTGCTGGAATTTGGCATCAAACGTAAGACCAGCAGGGATGGACGTATGAGAGCGTGCATCCGGTGTGTATACAACCAGCGCGCAACAGGAACTGGAAGTTCTTATCTTGTAAGCCCCGCTATGTTCGGCGACGATTCTGCCCTTTACTCTAGCCAGAGAAGCTCCAACCGGATTTCTCACTACGGATCACAGACCCATCAGTGTACACAATGACATCATTATCCCCGACATGATCATATATCAGTTCATTAATTTCCAGTTCTGCTTTCCCAATGCCCCAAGTTCTGCACTTTCTGCCAAGGATGATCATGACTTGCGTTATATCGAAAAAGCATTAATCGAACAGCGTAAGGCCAGGGGATTGCTGCACTTGTTCTGGAGGTTGCAAAACTGAGGGAATTGAAACTTAGTATAACGAATAAAGTCACAATTCCGATTAAACATTTAATTTCTGTGGATCTTCTACGTAATCATAAATAAGCGTGTATACACATATTTATACACTTATATCATTTGCATGTTTCCAATGATTGAGTGTGTGCGTATGTAACTAGACAGACGGACAGACAGAGAGAGAGAGAGAGAGAGAAACACAGACACAGACAGATAGAGAGAAACAGACAGATAGAGAGAAACAGACAGATAGATATAGGGTTGTGGTTGATGTTGTTTAACTGCTGAGTTTCTTGCTCTTTTGCAGCCAATACCACGTTGACACTCCTTGGTGTTATTGTCGTAGATTTCGATAGGTGATTAAGAACAATGTTAGGTCCCTTCTGAATAGAGCTGCCAAAGGTGATGACTCAGTGCGAAATAAGGTCTTCTTCTCTTCTTTGATCCTTAGCCGCCGACCGTCAAAGCAGTCAGTGGCCATTACGCCTGGTGGCGTCTTGTAGGGCAACAACAAACTGATTCCACTTTGCTCGGTCGGCGGCCATCCTTCGTACAGTGCCCCAACTCTGGTTCATTCTTTGCATCTCGGCCTCCACAGTCCTCCGCCAAGTTGTTTTTGGTCGGCCTCTCTTTCGTTTTCCTTCAGGGGTCCATAGCATAGCTGTTCTTGTGATGGCATCGGGGTCTCTTCTGAGGACATGGCCAACCCAGCTCCAGCGTCTGCCAGCTATGATGGTGTGCATGTCCTCTTGCTTGCTCCGAGTAAGCAGATCTTGGTTGGTGATGGTATCGGCCAAAAGATTCGGAGAGTTTTTCTTAGGCATGTTGTGTGAAAAGAGGACAATTTCGACATTTCCTTCTCTGTAACTCTCCAGCTCTCCGCGCCATAGAGAAGCACAGAAAGCACACAGCTCTGATGTAATCCTAATTTTGTGCTTGTGCTGTACTGAGAGGACTTCCAGATGTTGTTTAGACTAAAAAAGGCTGTTCTTGCTTTGTTCATTGGTTGTTGATGTCTTTGCTTGCTCCGCCGTCTGGTGTTACTATGCATCCTAGGTATGTGAAGGCATCTGTCTGTTCCAGTTGCTGATTCCTTACTGATATGGGCTCAGGGTTGCTCACATTGAGCGTCATGACCTCTGTCTTCTTTAGGTTGATGTTCAAGCCCACCTGCTGGCTATACTTATTAAGTCTATCCGTTGTTTCCTGGATGTGTTGATGTGAATGTGCTAACAGTGCAATGTCATCCGCATATTCCAGATCTTCCAATGTAGAAAATGTAGTCCATCTTATTCCTCTTGGATTGCCCTCTGTTGTCTGGCGCATCACCCAGTCTATGACTGTTAAAAATAGAGTGGTTGATATGGAGAAAGCTTAAGGCAATCAAAGGGAACAATAAGAAAACAATAATGCCAACAATCAAACTACCAAAGAGAGCAGAAACAGATAAAGAAAAAGCTAATGCCCTTGCCGAGTATTTCTATAAAGTCAGTGCAAAAAGTAGCCTTGGACAGGAAGAAAATGAGAGAAGAGAAAGACTTAGGATACAGTTTTTAAAAGAAATACCAGACCAGATAGATGAAACAAACTATTTAGATGCTGATATAACAGAGGAAGAAGTAACTAATGCAATAAAAGATAAATCTAATACTGCCTCAGGGCAAGATATACTTAGTTATGAAATCCTTAAGAAAGTACCCAAAAGAACTATAAACATAATAACTTCACTTTATAACAAAATCTGGAACTTAGGAAAGATACCAAAAAGCATGGAAAGTAGCTATGATAGTACCCATTCTAAAACCCAATAAGGAAGCCCATGAAGTAAGTTCATATAGGCCTATCTCCTTAACATCACAACTAGGTAAAATACTGGAAACTGTTGTGAATAAAAGAGTTAAATTCTACCTGGAAAAAAACCAGTTATATAGCCCAAACCAGTCAGGGTTTAGAGCAGACAGAAGTACAGTAGACCAGCTTGTAAGATTAGAACATGATGTAAAGCTAGGGTTCAAGAGGAAAGAGAAAACAGTAGCAGTCTTTCTAGATGTAGCTAGAGCATATGATGAATGCTGGCGCGATGAGCTCTTTACAAAATGAAAAAGATTGGCATTACTGGTAAAACCTATAGGTATCTAGAAAACTTTTTACAGGACAGGTATTTTGCTGTACAGGTGAATAATGATAGGTCAGAAATATATGAACAACAGAATGGGATTCCTCAAGGATCAGTGATCTCTCCTTCAATTTTCACTATAGCTGTAAATGATTTAGCAGATGAATTTAATGACATAAAGAATGCAGTATCACAATTTGCAGATGACTGTGCCATTTGGCGATCTGGAAAAAAAAACTTGGACCATGTTTACAAAAAACTTCAAAATCAAATAGACAAAGTTTCAGAGTGGATGAAAAGTTGGGGCTTCCAAATTAATGTAAAAAAAAACAGTAGGTATGATTTTCAGCAAAGGAAATTTAAAAAAAAATAACAAAATCAATATAACCATTAAAGGACAGAAAAATATGTACCTCCTCAACAACTAGATTTCTGGGCGTTAACTTTAGATAAACAACTAAATTATAATAAACATATAGACAATTTGGTAGAAAGCTGTAGGGGACCCCTAAATATACTAAGGATTGTAAAAGGTAATGGATGGGGGGCCAGCAATAAAATAATGCTTATGTTCTACAAGTCCTTCATCAGGGGGAAACTGGATTATGCCAGCATAGTCTATGACTCAGCTGCAGCTTCTAACAAAGCAAAACTGGACAGGATTCAAAATGCAGCCATGAGAACTATTACAGGTGCATTTATATCGACACCAGTAGAAGCTCTAGAAGTAGCTCTCGGCATACCTCCCCTTGGTCTAAGACGGAAAGAACTGAGATTAAATTATTGGAGTAAAGTAGCACAAGAAGTGACCCACCCAGCACATAAAGCATTTGTCAAAAACCAACCAAGTGTATGGGACGTCCCCTTAAATAAAGATAGATATCCAACAGGATGGAGAACTATAGAAGACCTAATGCAGTTCAAAGAACTATCAAACACAATTGAAAATAGTAATAAATACAGAAGCAAAATACCACCCTGGGAACTAAAATCACCAATCATAGACTACTCACTTACTGAAAAGATCAAACAAAACATAGAAGATAAGGAAGCCAAAATGATAAGTAGAAAGTTCATAGAGCAACTAACTAAACAAAGTCTGGCCGTCTACACTGATGGATCCAAGGGTGATAGTGGGCAACTAGGTGCCGGAGTTGTAATACCACAATGGGGAATAAAAAAGAGCTACAGTATAACGGAAGGGGCATCGATTTTTACTGCAGAGATGGTAGCAATTCTTAAAAGTCTAGAAATAATCGAAGATAACCCACCAGAAGCTGTTACGATATTTACAGACTCACTATCATCACTACAAGCACTAGAACACCCAGGTAAATGTAGCCGGCCAGACATAAAGGAAGAAATTCTAGCAATTAATACATCACTAGAGAACAGAGGATGTAGTGTGAGGCTAGTGTGGGTTCCAGCACACATAGGTATAGCTGGCAACGAGTTGGCAGACCAGAATGCCAAGAAGGGAAGAACAAGTAAAAACAATATAAAAGCAGGACTGGGAAGGTCAGAGATCAAGAGCCAAGTGAAGGAAACTATAAACGAGGAATGGAAGACAACATGGAAGGAAAGTAGAAAAGGCAGACACGCGTTCAAACTGCTGAAAGAACCAACAAGGACATGCCAGGTCAGAGAAGAATTAAAGATACCATCGAACAAAAAACTGTGGCGTCTCCGACTCGGTGCAGCATACTTCATGGTAGAAGAACCACACTGCCAAGAATGTCAGGAAGAGAATGACATAGACCACTACCTGATCCACTGTAAAAAGTATGAACAACAAAGGCTTGAATTAAAAACTTACTATAGAAATCACAATATAGACTTAACAGGTGATAAGGTTTTAAGTATAGATGCCCCAAGAGATGCCCAATCAATACTTAAAAGATATATACATAAAACAAAGGAAAAAATATAAGGTTAGAACTTCAGGAAAATCATCCAACTAAATAGAAATTAAGCAGCAAGAACTAACAAAGCATTAACAAAAAAAAAAAAATAACTACTCATAGGACAAGGAAAGACAAGGTATAAAAAAAAAAAAAAAAAAAAAGGGACAACAACTCAAAAAGAACAAATACTAATACAAATTAAAACCAAGTGTAAAGGACAATAGTTATCTAGAAACAATACAAAAGAGAAAATAAAATTGACAAATACTAATATAAATAAAAATCAGCAACTGCAAAAGACAACAGTTATTTAAATTGAAACAAAATTAGTAAAGAAAATGACACTAAATACCCCAATTATAACCAACTTTCAGGTTGAACAGGGTAGACCAAGATGGAAAGAGAAGAGGCAACAATGATCAGAGGTTGAGTGCCCGATCTCCACCCATCATTTCATCAAAATAACAACAACAACAAGGGGCATCCCTGTCGTACTCCTGTCTTCACTTCAAAGGTTAGGTTGCTCTGCCCAATGCTACACGTAAAGTTGGCATAAAGGCTTTTTATGATTGACACTATGCAGCTTGGAATTCCATAAGCCCTCAGTATTTTCCATAAACTGTCCCTATGTATACTGTCAAAAACCTTTTCAAAATCAACGAAATTAATGTACAGCTGTCTTTGCCATTCTGAGCACTGCTCTATAATGTTCCTGAGGGTAAATATATGATCTACACATCTTCTGTTCTTTCTAAATCCTGCTTGTTCTTTCCTCAGTTTGTGGTCTACTGCTTTTGAGATTCTCTGTATAATTACCCTGCCTAGTATTTTGCTGGGAACTGAGAGAAGAGTTATTCCTCTCCAATTATTGCAGTCTGCAAGATCTCCCTTCTTGGGCAATTTGACAATTATTCATTTTCTCCACTCTGTTGGTGTTGTCCCTGTTTTCCAGACTTGTGCAAATAGTGGTTCTAATAGTTCTGCTGCTTGCTCTGGGTCTGTCTTAAATAGCTCTGCATTTAAGTTATCATGACCAGGAGCTTTTCCATTCTTTAACCCTTTGATTGCTGTGATGATTTCTTCTTTTCGTGGGATGTCTGTATTAACATCTAGATCATTTTCAGCCCCAGGAACATTCAATTGTGTCTCTGATGGTTCCTTATTCAGAGTTTCTCTGAAATGCTCTGCCCATCTTGTTTCCTGTCCCTCTACTGTCGTGATGAGATTTCCGTGCTTAGCGAGATAAGGTAAACAAATAGATTTCACTAGTGAGTTGGTGAAAAGGTAAAGTCTGTCCCTGGATTTGAGAAAACTTCTCTAGCCCAGCCTATCGGTTACGACTAATAAATATTGTTGTTCCGACAGTTCCCTTTCTATATATTAATATATATATCCACCACTCACATACACTCACACACAGATAAGTGACGACAGTAAGACGCACAAACGTGAAAACTATACTAATGGAATGTGGATGTTGGGACGAGCTGACCAACACAGAAATTACAGTTTATGTAAATTTTATTTTATCATAAAGAAACTTCACAACATATATATTATCATATATCGAATATAAAAGAAATCATAGGGGTACAGAATTAATAAAGAAATAGACCCATAAGTACTATTCCCCCCCCCCCCCTTCCTGTTGAGACAAGATCCTACAAAAGAGAAGTTAATTAACCCCCAAAAGGTCAATAGATTAGCACTATGGTATAGAATTTGACTATACTGTAAAGAACAGGGTATTTACGTTATTCTATTCTGAAAATTGAACAGTATTAGCAACAAAAAAAAAAAAAAAAAAAAAAACACAGTAAGAAATATACAAAGTGAGTACATGGATTATACAATAAAAGAATTACTCATTCCTGCTTTCTTTCTTTCCATACAACCGTGGCCACGTTCATTCGTTCTTACCTAATACTTGATTTGCAACTTCTGGAACAATCTTTAGGACACATGCACACAGCAAATCCAGTTTTATTTTGGCAAAGAAAACTCCAGCTCCTCAAAGACAGATTAAATCCACTTCTCCGGGGAACGTTCACTTTGTTACTTTTATTTAGGATTTTTGGTTATGTCGCATTAATTTGTCCAGGTAAGAAGTTTAACAGTGCTCACAGTGTCAGTAGCTTGAGATTTCTATTTACATTAGGAATGTCAGGTCGGTAACTTCTCTCAGTATAAAAATTCCTTGTCGCACCACAAATGGTCAAACGTCGGGGAAATGTTAATGTTTTGGTACTCTGTCTCTTTCTGGATGTAAACACTAAGCCAGACAGGTTCACCTTGAAGACCCAGATACTAAGTAAAAAATGTTCTTTGGTATGGTTATTCTCAGATTTATCTGGAAGCTGGAGCCGCGCTAGCGTAGTGGTTACAACACCGCTCTGGCGACCGGGTGATACAGGATCAAACCCGGGCGACGGCAATTGAGGATTTTTCGTCGACCGGGATTTGGACTGGATTAACTCGAGACCTGGCGAGGACATTTGAAGAAGTGTCGTCGACCAGGGACTGGCGGCTCCTGAGCCGACCCAGCTGCAATGGGTACCTCCGAAATCGGCGAGTATTTGCCTGAATGGCGAGGGACATTTGTCTCTGTACAAGAAATAAAGGGATACTCACGTAAAATCAATGTCAGGTTAGACATAAATGATAACCTGAGATTTCGCCTCGAGTATTAGCGGGCGAACGCAAAAAAAAAAAAAAAAAAAAAAAAAAAAAAAAAAAAAAAAAAAACTGGAAGCCGCTGGTAGATTTTGGGTTTGACCAAGTACTGTGTAATGGAGAAAAAATACAAATACTTAAGCATAATATAGTATTCTCAATCCTATTCTAACCCGCGAAAAATATGATATTATTCATCCACTTCGGTTATTCAACTTTAATTGGAACTACAAGCCTAGAGCTGATATGATCGTTTTAAAAACTCCCGTGAAATAAATTCTAGTCATTTAAAAAAATTAATCATCATGAATTAGAAATAAATATATATTTCGTCAATACTCATAATGAACAGTGCATTTACTATTCGATTAAATATCTTTTACTGGTTAAATCAGTTAGTTAGATTAACGCTACAGTCGGAACAATTTAGCTATAGATTATATTTAGTTCGTTAGTCAATTAGCACCAAAAAAAAAAAAGAAAAAAATCCTAGTGAAATAAAATGATGGACTTAGCCATTAAATCACTCTACTCAGAAAGATCTTAGTGAAATAAAATGACGGACTTAACAATTAAATCACTCAAACTTCTATTATAATATTTACCGCAAACACAGAAATTGAACTACTCCAAATCGAAAATATTAAGAAATCCACTATAACAATGGTCTAGAAAATCGAAGCTAGTAGGTTCTGGAAAAATCTGTGGGTACTGAATAATGGATTTTAAAAGCTGGAGAATATATATTAAATTTGCAGAACTTCGCTCAGACTTGTTACTTTTAACGCCTTCGCTCAGATTTCGGGCTTTTCTTCGGTCGATCTGCGAATCAGAGGAAAAATTCACACTTTTACCGCTTGCAGACTCCGGCAATCGAGCGAAACCCGTCCTTTGATCTGGCGATTCTCACCGTGTTTAATTACCATCCAAACGAACGGATTCAGGGGAGTAACTGTGATTATCTGCCCTTGGTTTCAGATTAAGTCCCCCTGACCAATGTCTACCGAAAAATACGTTTCAACTTATCGCCCCTTGGTTTTTCTTCATTTAGCTTATCTCCCCCTTCTCTACAAATCCACCATCCCGTCTCCTTTCTACGCGTTCCGTTTACCTGTCTGATTGCAAACATTCCTCGTAGTTTATACGACATAGAGAAAATAAAATAAAATAGGCGTGCTAATTTAAGAGAGAGACAGATATCTAAGTGTAGGAGGGTTTTACGTTAACACCATGCATAATTAATAAGGAAGCCGGTGAAAGACAGGTGGAAGAAAAATGTAGATATATGAAATCTATTTTCATAATATCCTCTGTCACAATTATCTACACTGTAGATCTGGGCGTTTCCTGTGGCTTTTCTGTCATTCCGAAACGTGTTGAGTTGAAGTCATGAGCTCCAGTTTCTCCAGCTTGGCTTGCATTTAAAAGATCATCACATCTGGTCCCAAGCCCGGAGAAGAAGCGCGTGGCATACTGTGCACTCCCTGCTCTCCAATATGTAGAGCTAAGATACTGTACTTTGGTTCTAGGCTCTCCCAAAAGATCGTTACGTCCTACACAGAGCCACTTCTCAGCTCCCCTGCCTACCATGGGGTCCATAACGAGATCCTCCTGCATGTAGCCAACCAGGTAAACGCCAGAGTTACGTCTGGGGCTCAAGTGACTCCTCCAAATTTAGAGAATAATGCCGGGTTCTCAAACTGTTTAACCACAAGGGGAATCCTTGGAAGTACGTGGATGGTTTCAAGAGTCAATGAGGGTATATGCATGGTTGGAATCTTCGGGGTTGCCGCATGGGTTTTTTGTTTTTGCGTTCCGAAACTCGGGTCTTCTTCAAGTACCCTGCCTAATGGCGTAGGATATTATGTCCCTCCATAATTTCTTGTCTCCAGTACAATTTACCAATTCTGCTGTTGACTTCTTTCCATGCCACGATGTCAAACTGTCCAGTATTTGCTTTCTTTGTCTTCCCCTATCTCTTTTTTTCTTCAATATTACCTGTTGTTACGATAAATTCCAGCTTTCCTCTTCTCATAACATGCCCAAAATAAGTGGATTGCTTCTTTCTAACTTGTGAAATAAGTTTCCTTTGCGCATTGGCCTCTTTCAGGACATTCTCATTACTCTTCTAGGCTGTCCATGGTATTTTTAACATTCTTCTGTAAAACTACATCTCTGTGGCCTCTAGTGCCTTCCCTACTTGTTTACTAATTGTTCATAACTCACTCCCATATGTCAGGATTGGGTCTATAAAACACTGAAGAACTCTCTTTCTTACTTCCAATGACAAAGAATTGTTGCACAAAATCTCTTCATTTTATAGAATGCTACTTTTGCCTGAGCTATTCTGCTTTTCACTTCTGAGGTGCATCTTCCATCCATTGTTATTAATGTTCCCAGGTATTTGAATTTATTGACTTGGTTTTAAAACTCGTGTAGCCAGATCTAAATGCACAATAGACAGAAGAAATATACGAAAATAAGGAATATTTATTTATTGAGCTGAAGTGAATAATATCAATTATATGTTATTATCAGCAGTGTAAATGTCTGCAGAAATAGTTTGGGAAACATGTAGTTCATGGAATAGACACACCAGGAGTTGAATGATGCGGGTCGGGCGTAGATGCTGTACATGTACCTCCATGTCTTGGTGGAAACCCAGTGGTTGAAACATGTCTTATAAACTAAGTTGCGTTACATATTTTGGTCTTTATTTTGTATTTGGTCTTGGAATTGATAACGAGACACTAATTTATGTTCTGTAGGAAAACTTCTTCGTTCCATTTCACTAACCAATTCTTCCCTACGGCTTATCATTATTTCAATCGTGATTTCCACCCAGAGGAGAAACACTGCCTGTTTTAACATAATGACTGTGGGTATATGCGAAAGTGATTTGGGAGGGGCTGGGGTGGGGCACTGAAAGGTCAGCCACATTAAACCCCCCCCCCCCCCAACCCCAAAAAAACCCCCAGAATACAAGCAATCCCTGTCGCCTGATTTAAATACAGTCACATGTCAATGGTGCCGCCATAAACAAAGCGAAAGCCAAAAGAATTACTTGGCGCGCATTTTAATTATTACACTCTGTCGGTTTCCGGAACTTTCTGGATACTGAGTAGCCGGATAAATGGTCAAATAAATGTGTGCGTGCGTATGTATGTGTGGGTGTAAGTGTAATAATGTGTGTGAATGTGTATTCATGTATGTATGTAGATCACTTGGGGATGGGGGGGGGGGGGGTGGGCGCGCCAAATAAGCTGTTTGCCTATGGCTCCAAATGAGCTGTCTGCCTAGTGCGCAAATACGCCATTTGTCTACGGCGTCAAATACCCTTGAACCGGCCCTGGTTCTACCCTAAAGCCAGAAAGATAGAAAAAAAACTCCCCAAAAAACACAAATGTAACTTTTTAAATGCGGCCTTTCATAAACAACAATGGTTTCACAGCCAACATTTTAACATCCCGTGAATGACGGCAATTTTCAGCCGCGTCCTCGCAGCCGTGCCATTGTAGTCCTTGACCGTGAAGCATCTGGTGTAATTAAGTGCATTCTGCTGGCTGATGCCGACCATTACTGTTGTTTTTTTAAGGATGCAGCACCCAGCAAAATGAGACACTATGGGGTCTATCAAAATCGACAATCGTCCAGCCCTCCGTGCGCTAAAATACCTCTGATCGGCTCTGATGGCTATCTTGCCCGTTCCATGAAACAGTAGTCCGCCGTGAACTCGAATAGCTCGCACGCGGGCATTATCTTTAGATTTTTATCGATAAGTTTCGGTATTTCTTTTCTCTCTCAGGGAGGTAAAAAACCAAGCTAACCAGATGGAATGATGACAAATGAAAAGCAGAGCATCATACATAACGTGAATGTGTGTGTATATATATATATATATATATATATATATATATATATATATATATATATATATATATATATATATATATATATATATATATATATATATATATATATATATATATATATATATATGCATGAAATACTTACAACATACATACAGACAAACTCACACATATATATATATATAATATTTTGGTCTCTTACTTTGCTGATGTGCACCCGATTGGCTAAGCATAGCGCTTCCTCTCGCGGCACAGATTCCGGAATCGAAATCTGGTAGCGTTAGGCCTCAGTCTACCTAGCTGTAAATGGGTACCACCTAACTCTGCTCTCAAGTCAGGGAAGACTAAAGCAGCGAGGAATGGAACTGGTCACCCCACCTCATAAAAAAACGGGATCTAGTATGGTGAAGTCTCTAACACTTCACTTGCCTACGACAGGGTCTCTTACGGGACTAACTTTATCTTTTGTTAAACTTGCTGATACAACAGTTAGCGACTCAAATCATCTAATTCGCGAAAGACCAATGCAAAAACGACTACGGGTAATTATAAAAACAGATTAAACAAGCAGTGGCAGATTTTGTCTATAGGACCCTGCGACTAGTTGTTAGTCACAGTAAATGTTTATAATATAGAGAATCTCTTCAGTTTATGTTTAAACGGTATGTTATTTGATGGGATAAATGATATTTCTGCCGTAAGAACAGTGTCTAAATATACTGAATCTATAACTCTTGCTTCGGCACAATCCACAATGCTTTCATCCGCCTCGCACCATGATATCTCAGCACAGGCCATCCTAGGACCGTACTGTCGGTTTCGCCACTTTGTAAAACCGGCTCTTTTCCTCTATAATTTTTCTTCCAATTTTGGTCATTTCCCCCTGGACTGCATGTGCCTTAGGTCGCGATTTAATTCTTTCAGATACCAACAGTTACCGTTAGCAAGGTACGCGCAAAAGCATACTCAGAAAACTGTCGGCATCATCATAATCATCAGGCCCACAGCACTTAGTCATTGCATCACCATAAGCAATCAGAGCTTGATATAATAGTCCACGCAAAACTGACTGCAATCCAGGTGTACGTAAAAAGACACCCAGTCAGCAGTTAGTGGGGACTCAATGGCTTAAAACAGGGGTTCTCAACCTGGTTTTGCTCACGGCCCCCTTCTGAGCCTTATCAGAAATATGACACTTACTGTCGCCCCCTAGAAATATGACACTTACTGTCGCCCCCTAGAAATATGACACTTACTGTCGCCCCCTAGAAATATGACACTTACTGTCGCCCCCTAGAAATATGCCATGACCCACGCCGAGAACCACTGGCGTAAAAGGAGCATGAAAAGAAAAAACTACAAAACCAAACCAAAGTCCTAAATCAAAATCCTAAGCCAAAGTGGAATGTAATTTCTGAACTAAATTTACTGCACCATTTGCTACACTATATGCTTTTTAAACCTTAGCTTGTGCGTTTAAATTAGCTCACCATATATTTTCTGTACTGTGTTTACATGCCGTACTCCCCGCCACTGACAAAGTCCGCACGGTCGTAACGTGGGTAGTGTATTCCTTGTGTTTAGTCAGGCTGTTCCCATTACCTATTTTCGTTTACTTCATAATGAAGCGAACTCAACAGCTGTCTGGCTTTCGTTTCGTTGAAAATTCCACTCACGGCATTCCTGCCATGAAGCCAACTGCGACAGACCTTGCAAGTCGACGGAGTACCCATAACACGAGTAAACTCTCAGCCGTGAAACGTTTGTTGAGAATTCCATTGATGCTATTAATGTAATATTCTTGCCCTCCCATACTTCACACGTCTCGTATATTTCCTTATCATTCATTATCCTTAAGGTAAGGGTAGGCTGTGGCATGAGACTGGCAACTTCATCACGTAAAACAAACAGCCACATGAACCATCCCTGCATGATCACGTGAGTGCTTGATGCAGGCGTCCTTGCAAGGGGACCAGCTGTAGTTGTGGCTTCATGTTCCGTAAGGAGCGCAAAGGAAAATGATGATGATACACCATGTGATGCCCCGCCTAGTTCTCCTGGGCGTCACTGAGGAGACACAGAACAGGACTAATGCTTCCTCAAACATGTCGTAAGAGGCGACCAACATGAGGTTTGGTATGGGAACTGATAATCTTATCATGTAAAACAACCTGCTAAGGAAACCACAGCGGCAAGAGCATGTGCTTCGTCATAGGGTTCCCCCAAGGAGGCCACCTGCAGTGGCGGATCTATATTGCATAAGGAGCGGAAAAGGAGACGACCCACCATTTGAAACTCCACATAAATAAACTCTACTCCATATCCAAAGAGAATCTTTCATTTGAACAGCAAAGTCATACAGACAACAGATGTTATTTCTGCCAGCTCAAATAATGGCGGCATTGACCAATTGGTATATACCCGAAAAATCCAGCAACTGTCGACCTTGCCCTTATTTGTTCAAGGACACTTCCCTGAAAACGGCAAGTACGTTGTGGGTTCCAAGTTTTGTTTCTCCCAGATAAACTGCCAAACGTGAAAACTAATATCTCATTTGTGTAAGTTAAAATTTTTTTTTTAAAGCTGGTTTCTGCTTACAAAGAAAACACCATATCAGGCTTTTCGACAGGCATGTTCAAAGTCTAAAATTTTCATTATTTAAAGCGCAAACCGCGCGACCGTGGGACTGCCCGTATGTATGTCCTTTTTTTCAAAGTTGCACTAACTCTTGTCTTGCAATCAATTACTATTCATCAATCCGTAAAGTCAGGTCTGCAGGAAACGGGAGGGCAACATTATTTGTCCACCATACGGGCAAAGTGCGTCTAGTCCAAACTCGCGTCGATAAACATGCGCACCACAGAAATTCAGCTACTGCCAATTAATGGCCTGGCCTACGGAAGGGGGTGTTCATTATAATTAACTGTGTATTCAGTATTCTGCTGACAGCACGAGAGGGAAAGAGCGAGGAAGGGAAATAGAAAGAAAGAAGTAGCGCGTGTGTATTTGTGTGTATGCACGTTTGCTACCATAGCAGACAAGCTTTTCAGACGAGAAATAGTCCCAGGCCGAGAGGTCTTTCATATTTGGACTTGTGCCTTAATATAACCGACGAACGATGAGTCTAGGTTGAACGGATCGGGTCGCGCCTAGCCAAAACTCCCAATTTAAAAAAAAATATATACCAGAAATGATATGTACAATAGAAAACTATCATCTTCATTACCCTTAAATATGTCAAATTTTTGTTTTCATATATGGTGTTTTCATATATGGTGTTTTCAAACGAGCAACACCTACATATGTTTATGTCAAAATATCTTTTAGTTATTCATCATTATTGTCCTTTTTTGCTCCTTCCGGAGCACTGGACCACCACTTAAAGCTGGCCACCCTTGCAGGAAACCCTGCACCAAACATTCACATGCTCTAGTATGGGTGGTTTCTATGGCATGTTATTCTTTAACATGACGCGGTTGCCAGCTCCCTGCACAACCTCACATTAGTCGCCTTCTACAACAACGTGCTTGATGGTGCAGTAGTGGTCCTGTTATTTCATTGTCCTCGAAAACTAAAACGGAGACATCCTTGGGGCCATCCATTGTAGCGAAAGGTTTTCCTAGTATGATAGTAGTGGTAGAGCAGAAGTAGAATCTCTCTCCAGAAAGTATGAAGTTCCAGTGCCCGAGAAGTACACTGGTATCACAAGTGAGTTACAGCTGTGAATACTCTGAGCTGGACAATAGATTTAGGCTTCAGAAGTATAAGATGCTACTTCGCTATCGTAACCCTATGTGATATTATAATTAAATTAGAAAAAGTAACTCAAAATTTAACAGTTAAAAATTTAACAAGTCAAATGAGTACAATTATCCAATTTATTATGTACATCTATATATTCTTGTAATGATAAATGGGTGTTGGAAGATGGTAAAATGTATGATTATTTACAGTTACAAATTAAAATAACTAATAGAAAAAGTCTTGGATTTATCTTCCACTGAATTTATAAAACAAGTTTGTCACATTATCTCTTGCCATCTAGTTTTCATCATTAGAAAGTCGTTTTAGAACTGCTCACAGGATTTGTTGGATGGAAATATATAAACTCAACTTTATCCACGTCTGCTCGAGGTTCCTCCGACACACTGGAGTACGGAAGACTTTCCTTCAGCCCGCCCTATAACTACGGGGGACTAAGGTGTTGAAGTTTGGTTGACCTCTAGGCTTCAGTGAGCTGGATCAACTTCTTCAAGTCTTTAGTTTCTCGATCAGGAATGATCATAAACATTGATCATAAAAACCTGGAACAAGAAGTAATAGGTGGCCATTGTTCTAACAATCTCACCACCCTCTGCTGTTCATGATGCGACCATGTCTTCAGTGTTTGTATGTAAATGAATGAATCATGGTAGTATATTACAGAGATAGCATGATAAGATAATGTATAAGGTGCAGAATTAACAATATACATGAATAAATCACATGTTATGATACATGGGTACGATATAACCTTTGCCTTCCACTTATGGATGTCAAGTCACTTATGTACTTGCTGGTATGTCGTAAGCTTCCAGGCAAGAATTAGCCATAATATATTTGGCTAACCAATTAATGGTTATGCTTCCTGACAATGCCGGTGAAGGTTATCTCTGGTTAGCGTCATTCCCTTTTTTATTATATCTGCTACAATCAATCAGAAATAAAATCTGAAATAAAATGATATTAGTAATACATATATTTTTAATAAACTTACATACCCTCTTAGGATTAATAAGCTCACGGTGAGACTGTATTGGCTTAACTTAATCTGCCCTGCATGCAGCGTGAAAATAGAACTTTTCTTGCAGAGGCTGTCCTCCAGTTTCTCACTCTGGCTTCTGGATTTGGTGTGTGATTTACAATGCGCCGCTCTGTCCTTATATTTCAGTCTCTCGCGCGTACGAGAAAGCAGCTCCCAAATTCCCCAAAAGATTTTAGTTTCATCTCCTGTTTTGAAGCTATTTGAAACAATCTGTGCTTTTCCTGTACTCGTTTTTCTCTTCTGTCACTCACACACTTATCTCCTTCCTTCCTTCCTATATATCATTTCCTTTTCCCCATATGGGGCTTTCATTACATATAAGTTTTATACAATTCCGTTGAGGCTTGTTAGTGTAATAAATTTTTAAAGATTATTAGCTAACTTTTAGCCGATGTGATGAAGGTGAAAAATATTAATTATCTTTAAAACTATTTATATTTGAATAATATCCTTTTGGATATAATTCCTAGCCTATCTCCTTTGTTGAGTTATATTTATTTAATATTATTCCAACCATGCGTTCTCCTGTAGTGAATAATTTAATGTCCAGTAAATGCAAACTTTTAAAGTCGGCCATACATTCCTATATAGCTATTTCCTCATTCTTCAGTAATACTGTATGGCTTTTAACCGTAAGTCACATTTCCGCTGTCTACCAACTTCAAAGAAAGACCGCAGCGCTGACCTTGCGCTGGTGTGTGTGGGTGTCGCGTGGGCGTGTCGCGCTACAACCAAGCAAGTGTTTACCAAATCTCGCTACAGAGCCCTCTTCTTTAAAACAGTGCCTGCACGGTTAACTTTTTGGTAACACATGCTGCAGTTCCTCCTTAATTTTCTGTTTCTCTATATCTCCTTTGATAGGATGCCTACTTAAAAAATCGGGTCCAAGATTGTCCCGTCCTGGTATGTATCTCACATTGAACGAATATGGAGATAACAGTAAACTCCACCTTAAAAGTCGTGAATTTAATTTTTTAGACACTGCTAAAAACATCAAAGGCTGGTGATCACTTTCCACAATGAAGTGTTTCCCGTAAAGAAAAGGGGCGAATTTGTTGATCGACCAGACCAAAGCGAGGCATTCACGTTCAACGGTAGAATAATTTCTCTCAGCTGTATTTAACTTTCTACTGGCAAAAGCTACTGGTAATAGCATATGTGGCGGTGTGTCTGCCCGCTGTAGTAATGTTGCTCCGATGCCTACATTGCTAGCATCCGTTCTTAGTACGAATTCTTGTGTGAGATCGGGAAGGGCAAGGATAGGTTTATTTGTCAGCTTATTTTTCAACTCTGTATAAGCCTGTTCACACTCCACAGTCCATTGTATTTTATCCGGCTGACCTTTTTTGGTTAAGTCGGTTAATGGCGCGCACAATGAGTTAAAATGGGGTATATATTTCTGATAAAACCCGCACAGTGACACAAAGGATCTTACATCCTTCTTAGTTTGTGGTCTTGGTGCTTTTCTCATTTTCTCTACATTCTTTGGGTCCGGAGACATTTGCCCTGTAGAGATAGTGTGACCTAAAAATTCCAATGTCTCACATCCAATATGACACTTAGTTGGGCGTGCTGTCAATCCCGTTTCTCTTAATCTACCTAACAACATGGAGAGTGCTACTACGTGTTCCTCGAATGTAGTGGTAGCAATCAGAATATCATCCATGAAGTTGGTGATATGAGGATTTTGTAATGGTTCCAACAATTTCCTCATCATTCTGGTGAAGATACTTGGAGCATTCTTTAAACCAAATGGGAGTACATTGAACTCGTAATGTCCATCCGGTGTACTAAAGGCTAACAGTTTCCTAACTTCTGGTTTCACTGGTATTTGGTAGTATCCCTTGCTTAGATCTACTTTTGAAAAATACCGAGCCTTACTCAATGTAGCAAACAACTGATTGGTGTCAGGTAATGGGTCTACCTGAGATTCAGTGATAGCATTTAGTTTCCTATAATCAATGCATAACCTGTGTTCACCACTAGGCTTCCTTAATAGCACCACACTTGAGCTGTAGGGAGATTCAGACTTTGAAATAATTTTCTCTTTTAAGAGATAATCAATCTCATCCTTGAGTGCCTGTCCTTTAGCATAAGGTATAGGGTATGTCCGCATACAAACTGGTGTAGGGTCAGTAATCGTCATGTCATACTCTAACAGATTAGTACACCCCGGCTTATCTGTGAGTACATCAGCATGGATTTCTAACACCTCCTGAACCTTTTTCCTCTGCTCAAGAGTTAAATGTTCACTCACATTAACCTGAGCATAGCTTTCCGTAGTTGATAGGGGGTATTCCATGGAGGAAATTGGTTCATCCTGCATTTCTGTTGCAATGGCCAGGGTCATGATATGGGCAACTTCTGATGCTTCCCTGTCATAATACTTTTTAAGAAGGTTGACATGATACACCTTCTCCTTTCCTTTCTTGTCAATCTTATAGTTGGTCCGGGAAAGTTTTTCCAATATGACGTAGGGTCCCTGCCATCCAATTTGCAATTTATTATTGCTGCTGGGCAACAGTAACAGAACCTTTTCTCCCACCTCAAGTTCCCTATCTTTTGCTGTTTTATTGTAGTAAGCAGCCTGCTTCCTCCTGGCCTGTCTCAAGTTATCATTTGCCAGTTTCCAACTTGTTTTCAATCGAGATGTCAACTCGTTGACGTATTGGTATGAAGAAGTCACGGTTTCTTCTGCTTTTTCATCAGTCCATGTCCGCAACAATGCTTCCAGTGGACCTTTGATTGGTCGTCCAAACAACAATGTAGCTGGAGCCAATCCTGTGGAGTTATGTGGGACTTCCCTATAGGCAAATAGTGCTGAGGGTAAGTATGTGTCCCAAGTTTCAGGTTTCTCACTAGCCAACTTTCTAAGGATTGAAATGAGCGTGCCATTGAACCGCTCTACTTGACCATTCCCTTGGGCGTGGTACGGGCTACAGTGATAATGTCTAGCTTGAAATAACCTGAATACTTCTTGTGTTAGCTTTCCCCTAAACTGAGAACCATTGTCAGTCAATATTTGATGTGGGAAACCTAATCGGGTGAATATTGTTAACAGTGCCTCTGCCACATGTTTCGAATCTATCGATGACATTGCTACTGCCTCTCCCCACATAGAGCAAGTATCGACCAAGGTTAAGATATATGCATTTCTCTTCTTGGTCCTACTGAGGGGTCCAACAATATCCACGGCAACACGTTCGAAGGGCGTTCCCATGATGGGCATTTCTCCCAGTGTTGCTGGTGCAGTCCTATGTTTAGGAGCTACTCTTTGGCATTCTGGACAGGATCTCACATACCTCTTTATGTCCTCTGTGATCCCTGGCCAAAAGTAGTGACAGGCTATCCGTTGTCCAGTGGCCCCTATTCCCATATGTCCACTGAAGGGTATAGCATGTCCTAGCTTCATAACCTGCTCCCTGTATGATTTTGGCACTACAAGCTGTCCATGTCCTTTTGGTCCTGTTCCAGCTTTTCTATATAGTAGGCCTTTTTTCATATATAAGTCTCCTTTCTCTGGAGGGTTATGGCTTTTAGGTAATTTGCCAAAGCAAGGCTTCAATGTACTGTCAGCAGTTTGAGCCTTTCTCATCTCTTCTGGATGAGTATTGATGATAGTGTCCTCCTCTTTCTTAGAGCTTGCCCTGGTCTGGACTGTTGCCATCACTATGGGTCTTATAGGTTCTCCTAGAAAGACATATCTACATCCCAGTATTAATGGGTAGATAGGGTTGTCCATCACTGCTGCTTTGATCTCTCCTTCCACATAGCGAGATCTTATGTTGATTCGGGCTATGGGCAGTGTCATGGTTCCTGCTCCCTTGACTGGTCCTCTGATTTCCACTGTTTCTGTGGTTATCTGTTCCGGACTCACCAGAGAAGAGCACACTACTGAGTCAAAGTCCAAGCCTGTATCATATAAGCACAGTACTTGGGTGCCATTCAAGGTCACTTCCTCACAGACAGGGGGATGATGGAGGTCATTCTGACTATCTGCCAGGTCCTTCCTTCCCTTGTTCTCTGTTGTAAGGCATGCAGCGTGATGAGGAGGGTTTTTCCGTCTGCATTCCGCAGTATTGTGGTTACTCATTTGGCAAGATTTACACCACTTTCCTTCCTTTCTTGGAGGTTTCTTTTCTGATCCTAGAGGGTTTTTGTCTTTATAATCAGTTCTGTGTTTGTTCTTGTTGGAATTGTCCCTGTGTTCATAGTTGGTAAAGTTTTGTGAAGGTTTGAAGTTCTCACCCTGCTTCTTCTTATTTCCTGATACTTCTGACTGAGCTGCTTGATATCTTTCAGCCATGGTTAAAATATCTTCCAATCTCTCAGCTCCTTGTTCCATAAGAAATTTTCTCATTTCTTGAGGCATGGATTCTCTCAGTTGCTCCATCATGACCATTTCTTTTATATCTTGACACTTTCCTAAGCTAATCCATTTTGTCAGATAAGTTTCCAATCTGGCAGAAAACTGGTGATAGTTTTTCTCCTGGAAGTAGCTTAGCAGTTCGGAATCTCTTTCTATAAGATTCAGAATTCTTTTCGTACCTGACCAGTAAAGCTTGTTTTAAGATTTCATAATCTTCCTGGTCTTCTTTTGAGAGTTTTAAATAAACATCGTATGAAACTCCCCTCAACCCCTGAGATAGCTTAAGGCTCCATTTTTCCTTTTCCAATCCATAGGTAGAGGCCAGTCTCTCATATCTATCCAGGTACGACTCAATGGCGTCCTCTTTTTCAATAAATGGATCCAGGTGGAAACTCATGGCTCCATTTGCCGCGCTATGGTTGGAGCTACTCTCAGAGTGAGGTGAGCTAGCACCATGATTGCTAGCTGCTCCCTGGAGTTCAAGTTCCTTTAAACTTAACTCATGCGCTCTTTGTAACCTTCTTTCTTCAGCTTCCAAAATTAGTCTCTTTTCTTCTCTTTCCAGTCTTTTGGCTTCTCTCTCTGCTTCTAATTTCTTAGCTTCAGTCTCAACTTCCATTCTTTTAGTCTCTCTTTCTGCCTCTAATTTCTTAGCTTCAGCCTCAACTTCCATTCTTTTGGTCTCTCTTTCTGCCTCTAATTTCTTAGCTTCAGCCTCAACTTCCATTCTTTTGGTCTCTCTATCTAAATATTTTTCCACTTCAGTTGTGATATATCGAATTAGAGCATCTCCTGTCATACCCAAGTCTTTTCCTTCCTGCATAATCGCAGCTCTAAACTTCACCAATTCAGCCATGATGCTTACTTACCAGAGGGTATATAATTTTATCTTCACTAACAAACTAACTTAATTAAAATCAATTAATTACTTTGAACAAGACAAATCCTTAAAACCTTGTGAGCGTTTCCTATTTACTTCGTACTCAATGGTACTACTATTACAAACAAATTTCTAAGTTTTTAGAATTTTTTCCAAAAAAAAAAAAATTTATTTTTACAAACTATTTGTGGCTCAAGATAGAAGAATACATAGATAGTGGCCCAGGATACAAAATAATATCCCGCGAAAGAGCCCCCAATGTAGCGAAAGGTTTTCCTAGTATGATAGTAGTGGTAGAGCAGAAGTAGAATCTCTCTCCAGAAAGTATGAAGTTCCAGTGCCCGAGAAGTACACTGGTATCACAAGTGAGTTACAGCTGTGAATACTCTGAGCTGGACAATAGATTTAGGCTTCAGAAGTATAAGATGCTACTTCGCTATCGTAACCCTATGTGATATTATAATTAAATTAGAAAAAGTAACTCAAAATTTAACAGTTAAAAATTTAACAAGTCAAATGAGTACAATTATCCAATTTATTATGTACATCTATATATTCTTGTAATGATAAATGGGTGTTGGAAGATGGTAAAATGTATGATTATTTACAGTTACAAATTAAAATAACTAATAGAAAAAGTCTTGGATTTATCTTCCACTGAATTTATAAAACAAGTTTGTCACATTATCTCTTGCCATCTAGTTTTCATCATTAGAAAGTCGTTTTAGAACTGCTCACAGGATTTGTTGGATGGAAATATATAAACTCAACTTTATCCACGTCTGCTCGAGGTTCCTCCGACACACTGGAGTACGGAAGACTTTCCTTCAGCCCGCCCTATAACTACGGGGGACTAAGGTGTTGAAGTTTGGTTGACCTCTAGGCTTCAGTGAGCTGGATCAACTTCTTCAAGTCTTTAGTTTCTCGATCAGGAATGATCATAAACATTGATCATAAAAACCTGGAACAAGAAGTAATAGGTGGCCATTGTTCTAACAATCTCACCACCCTCTGCTGTTCATGATGCGACCATGTCTTCAGTGTTTGTATGTAAATGAATGAATCATGGTAGTATATTACAGAGATAGCATGATAAGATAATGTATAAGGTGCAGAATTAACAATATACATGAATAAATCACATGTTATGATACATGGGTACGATATAACCTTTGCCTTCCACTTATGGATGTCAAGTCACTTATGTACTTGCTGGTATGTCGTAAGCTTCCAGGCAAGAATTAGCCATAATATATTTGGCTAACCAATTAATGGTTATGCTTCCTGACAATGCCGGTGAAGGTTATCTCTGGTTAGCGTCATTCCCTTTTTTTATTATATCTGCTACAATCAATCAGAAATAAAATCTGAAATAAAATGATATTAGTAATACATATATTTTTAATAAACTTACATACCCTCTTAGGATTAATAAGCTCACGGTGAGACTGTATTGGCTTAACTTAATCTGCCCTGCATGCAGCGTGAAAATAGAACTTTTCTTGCAGAGGCTGTCCTCCAGTTTCTCACTCTGGCTTCTGGATTTGGTGTGTGATTTACAATGCGCCGCTCTGTCCTTATATTTCAGTCTCTCGCGCGTACGAGAAAGCAGCTCCCAAATTCCCCAAAAGATTTTAGTTTCATCTCCTGTTTTGAAGCTATTTGAAACAATCTGTGCTTTTCCTGTACTCGTTTTTCTCTTCTGTCACTCACACACTTATCTCCTTCCTTCCTTCCTATATATCATTTCCTTTTCCCCATATGGGGCTTTCATTACATATAAGTTTTATACAATTCCGTTGAGGCTTGTTAGTGTAATAAATTTTTAAAGATTATTAGCTAACTTTTAGCCGATGTGATGAAGGTGAAAAATATTAATTATCTTTAAAACTATTTATATTTGAATAATATCCTTTTGGATATAATTCCTAGCCTATCTCCTTTGTTGAGTTATATTTATTTAATATTATTCCAACCATGCGTTCTCCTGTAGTGAATAATTTAATGTCCAGTAAATGCAAACTTTTAAAGTCGGCCATACATTCCTATATAGCTATTTCCTCATTCTTCAGTAATACTGTATGGCTTTTAACCGTAAGTCACATTTCCGCTGTCTACCAACTTCAAAGAAAGACCGCAGCGCTGACCTTGCGCTGGTGTGTGTGGGTGTCGCGTGGGCGTGTCGCGCTACAACCAAGCAAGTGTTTACCAAATCTCGCTACATCCATAAATGACGTCCACAAAATTCTGGCATTTATTTTTTACCCTCCCCTCCCCGATGTGTCCACCTCTGTCCACTTTTACTTAACAAACCCCCCCCCCCCCACCCCCCCCCCCCCCCCCCCCCCCGCCCGCCCCCCCCCCCCCCCCCCCCCGCCCCGCCCGCCCCCCCCCCCCCCCCCCCCCCCCCTTTGTGGACGCCCACTCCACATGGTCTTGATTAAACACATAAGCTTAAATTTTTAATCACCTACATATACTTGTCGGCGTCTGTGGCCTAATGGATATGAACGCAGTTTCATAATCCAGATATACCAGGTTCGAAACCTGCTGCAGGCGGTTTGGTAGCAGATCGCTTTGTGTGGATTTTTAAAAATTGTATAAGCGCCGCACCGTTCAGAAAGCAATGGCAAACTACTGAATGAAAAAAAATTGCCTAGAAAAATCACAAACAGCCAATAAAAGCTGGGGTTGATTGCCACGTCCTGTAAAGGATAAGCAACTAACTTTTTAACTTTACCTATACTTAAAAATCTAATTACGAAATCACAATAATTGTGATGTCGGTTCCCAGAGAGTTCATATACAAAGGTTGTTTGTTCCAGAGAACAGGAGCATAGAAGTTAAAACCTCTTCGTATTAGAGATTTTGAGTCTAGAATCTAGAAGGATTGGAAGGCCTGGCAAGAGGGACAAAATCCGAAGAACGTTAATTTGGGTTTAGCTGTACAGTAACACGCTTTCGAAGATAAGTGGGTTTGTTACTCTTGAAAGATTTGTATGCGAGTGAGAGTTGCCATCTGGTTTGTGAATTGGACGTTCACTGTCAACTTAAATACCCCTCCCCCATGTCCACTTTTTATATACCCCCTCCCTCCCCCTCTCCTGTGGACGTCTTTAATGGATATCCCCCTTCTTCTTCATCCTACGCTTTAAGACGTCGTCGACTTGAAAATTTTTTAAAGAAAGCTGTGGTCATCCAGAGGTTTTTGGTATCTTCTCAGAGTTTGTCCAGTAGTGGTACTGGTGACGACCATATGTACCTTCTCTCTTCTTCATACGTTCGGCACTTTTGCACCAGATGTTCAGCAGTCATTTTCTCGGTGCCACCGCTACACTCATCGGACCGGGTTGGAAGGAAAGTCCACAGGCTCCCCAGCCTCGCAATGACATGTCGTTGGGCCGAAGGGCTGAAAGCCCAAGTGCCGCTGGTTAAAAAAAAAAAAGTAGTTCCTATCTTTAGCTTGTTGAATAGATGGTGCCCGAATCTGTTGTGGCTCGCGTGGAGTCTGAAGATGGTCACTTGTTCTCTTCTGCTGAGCTGGAAATATGCATCATTTTGTGTGTGCCCTGGATGCTCTGCATCTTATTTGTTTCTGTATCTGGTTCTGATAAAACAGAAAATCAACATCATCATTTCCCTTTACCTCCTCAGGGACAATAAACCTTGACCTCCTCAGGGACAATAAACCTTGACCTCCTCAGGGACAATAAACTTTTACCAAATCCATGTCCTCCTGTCAAGATCGTTTTGTGTGTTTTTTATGACCTTTTATTTCTGCCACCAGTTCCCTTCTCCATTGTTTTGGGTCTCCCTCTAACTCTCCTACACTGTGAATTCCAGAACAAGGACTGCCTTGCAATGCTATCAATAGGTTTCCTGTGTCTGTGGATCCATCGCCAGCGTCTTCTTCACATTTCCTGTGTTCCAAAGGCACTTGTCTAGTTCTTGTCATCAGTTCCACATTAGTGATCTTGTCATCAGTTCCACATTGGTGATCTTGTCATCAGTTCCACATTGGTGATCTTGTCATCAGTTCCACATTGGTGATCTTGTCATTAGTTCAACATTAGTGATCTTGTCATCAGTTCCACATTGGTGATCATGTCATCAGTTCCACATTGGTGATCATGTCATCAGTTCCACATTGGTGATCTTGTCATCAGTTCCACATTAGTGATCTTCTCACAAAATGTTAATCCTTCTATTCTAAGCAAGCACCCATTTATGAAAGTCTGTAGTTTCTTGGCTGTTGTTTTTGTTGGTCTCCATGTTTCATGACCATACTATAGGACTGACAACAGAAAAGTTAGATTATAAAACTGTATCTAAGTTCACTAAGACTGACATCTGACAACAGAAAAGTTAGACTATAAAAGTGTATTTAAGTTATCTAAAACTTCTTTTCAAGACATTCTCCCTTTACGCTAAAATACATTTTGTTTTCCATTGGACCAACAATGCATTTGAGCATTGGTTGACTCTAGATTTTGCAGCCAGTGCAGAACATGGGTGAGTGAGTTCATCATCTGTTTTAGCTCTTTCTGCCCCAGGAATCTTTTCGATAAAAACGGTAAATACTGCCAGAGGGGAAATAAGTGTGAGAGACTTCACTATACTCGGTCTATCGCCTTCCTCTCGCGGCACAGTTACCAGATTCCGGGATCTAAACCTAGCAGCGTCTCGTTCCAGTCTTCTTCTTCTTGGATTCTTAGCCCCCTGATTGACAAAGCAGTCAGTGGCCATCCCGCCAAGTGGCGTCTTGTAGGGCAGCAACAAACTATCCCCATTTTGCTCGGTCGGTGGCCATCCTTCGTGCCGTGTCCCAACTCTGGTTCATGCTTTGCATCTCAACCTCCACTGTTCTCCGCCAGGTTGTCTTTGGTCTGCCTCTCTTTCGCCGTCCTTCTAGGGCCCATAGCATAGCAGTTCTGGTGATGGTGTCAGGGTCCCTATTCGTTTGTTTCCGTTTCAGTAACGTGATTTCTTTTTTTACATAGACAGGGATGTCAGCCCTGTGCTAAAACTCCAACCTGGTGGACAAGGGTGTCTGCTTTAGTCTGACCCCTACCCGCGCAGACCTGTCCAGCTTGGTAGAACCTGCCAAGAGAAAAACTCCCGCTGGCATAGCTCTGGGGGTTGTCAGGGTACTCGCTCCAGTCTACCCAGCTGTAAATTGGTGCCCATCTCTGCTCGTGAGTTAGGGAAGGCCAAGCCAGCAAGGAATGGAACCTGTCATCCCACTTAATAAAGCTGGACCTAGGATGGTGAAGTCTCTAACACTTTACACCCCTACGGCAGTATCTGCTATAGAGCTACATTTACCTTTACCTTATGAATCTGATGCACCGATACAGGTACTACAATTTTTCTGATGTCACCACTTCTTATTCTGTTTCTCCTGGTAAGAATGACTGTTCTTCTTAAGAACTTATCTGGCACTATGTGACTTTTCTTTCCTGTGCTCTTGGCATACGTTTGTTGAAGGCTATTCTTGGTGGGGATGCTGAAATGTGGTGAACGAGAGAACTAATCGTAGAGAAATATTAGGCAAATAACTATATTATCCTTTAGAAATACTGTAACAGGAATAGGACATAAATCTAGCAACCTGGGAGAATGAAGCTGCCGATCGCGCCAAGTGGGGATGCTCTCTACGGCGCCACCTCAGATTGGGCGAAAAGAAGCTCTCTCGGCAAGCAGAAGAGAGGAGAAAACGTTGAAAGAAAACCAGGAAAAAAAGCAGATGAGGACTGTCACCTCAGGGGCACTTTCTCATAGTTATGACCGAAACGGCTATAATAATTATTATAACAGTGTTAGTGAAAAAAAAAAAAAGTTACGGCGAGTCCCCTTCTGCGTCAAATTCATGCAAGGGAGAAAAAAAAAGAGAGCTGAACGTGATATGCGAATATGATATACAAACATACATAGCACTTTCAAAAATCTGCATGAGAAATAAAACTGCTGGTTGACAAAAAATGGAATCAATGGTCTGACTAATTTATTTGACTGTGTTCTGATACACTTACTAACTTTTTTATATTAAAAATGTTCTGCTTGTAGTAAAGTTTCCTTTATGAAAGATTAATCAATCTGTTTATTTTCATATGCGCATATGCAGGATAAACTTTAGCATTGATTTTCGTTGATACTCAAGAGTGGGGTACAGTACGGGAAGTTTTATTAAAAGCCAAGGGGTAAGTGGACCCCAAAAAAGGTTGGGAACCACTATAATCACATGACTTTACAAAGCAAACTTTCTAAACAATAAATAATTGACCCGAATTCACCTCAATAGTGTGGGTGTCCCTGATATAACAAACTCTTAAAAGTGCACCCCATGACCAGATAATTTTCTGCCCTTCCCTGGCCTTCATTCTCAAAAAAAGAAAAGAAAGAAAGAACAAGTGCCAAATATTCAGATAAAAGACTTGTACTCATTTATATTAAAAGCGTTCATAATTACGGCAATTAAACTAAGTGCCATTTCACAGAACAAAACACAGAAGAGCAGTTACTTGAATACGGCCCCCATCTGCGCCAAACAGGACGGCGCCGACACGGCTAATCTTAACATACGCCTTCGGTCGCTTTGAAGAAGTCAGGAAGTCACTCCTGCTAAAAGTTACGTAGCTCTCAAAGTGATCCAAGGTTCATATCCCATCCGTGAGATATAGAGTCTCTCAGTGAGGCTTGATTGCGGTAACTACCATATTTGGAAATTTTCCTGTGTGCTTATGCCCACCCCCATGGTGGTTGCAGACATGATCTTTAGAAGGGAGAGTATACAAATACAGGCGAGGTAGAAAACTAAAAACAGACAGACAGACAGACAGACGGACGGACGACAGGCAGACAGATAGATAGATAAATAGATAGATAGATAGATAGATAGATAGATAGATAGATAGATAGATAGATAGATAGATAGATAGATAGATAGATAGATAGTGAGAGACACAGTGAGAGACACAGGGAGGACGAGAAACAGTAGATGTACAGGTAATTTCAGAATGCATATTATTCATCCACAATGTTTCTAACAGAATGAAGAGCATCCGATTGGCAAAGTGGTTAGTGCATTGCGTCTTGCGGCAAAGCTACCGGGTTCAAACCCTGCTCTAGTCTACCCAGCTGTAAAAATGGGTAGCTGACTCTGCTCTTGAGTTAGGGAAGGGAAAAGCAGCGAAGGAGGGAACTGGTTAACCCACATCATAAAAAAAGATGTATTTAGTATGTTGAAGTCACTAACACTTAACTCCCCTTCAGCACTGTCTGCTTAAAAAAAATGAAATAAATACAGTTATACAGCGCTTTATGACGATTCGCTTTCCGACGCTTCGCTCATACGACGGTTTTTCAATTAACACCAATTTCCATATACGGCGGCTTGACTCGCTCATACGTCGCTTTTTCGACGTGACATTTTTTTCGAAACCGCTTCCCTTTGCTCTCTCTGCGTCGCTTTATACTTCGTGACACAGTATGTTTTTGTCGGATTTCACGCGCATCATTGTGATTTAGCTCTGCTATTTTGTGATGAAACATTTGTTTCCAAAGTGATTTCACTACTTTTTAATTTTATTGTTGTTAAATAAATATTTAATGTAATACTGAAAATGTTGTGAAGATGGCTAGGCAGCTAGAACTTGAAGTGGAGGCAGAAGATACAGCGAAACTTGTAGACTCCCCAGAGCAACGAATATCTTTTGTAGCTTCAAGAACATGTGCGAGATGAAGAGGATTCTGCAGTAGAAAAAGTGACTCATGAACCTAAAGGTATAACCTGCAAAGAACTGAGAAAGCTTTCCAACATATTGAAAAAGGGATGGTAATTTTAGTAAGAACAGATCCCAATTTTGAAAGAAGTTGCAAGGTTAACATTTCAGTTTTAAATTCCTATGCCTGTAATTCAGAAATCTACAGACAGAAGAAAAGAAGAACGACAATCTAAACGTCGTTAGAGAGGTACTTCACGAAAACTTCTGCAACCCCTTGTGTCCTGTTTACGCCTAAGCTGTGATATCATCCCAACCTTTCAGTCACAAGTACATCAGCAGAAGGTCTTTGCAACTACACCACCCCCAAAGACCCTATTGCTTCCCATTTCGAAAGCCCTACCCAACTAGAAAAAGACCAGCTTCTGCACAGCTGCAGACTGTTTTCCAGGACCATCACGTGGAGGTTTTTTGCGGTCATTTCTTCTCTTCCTCTAACTTCGCTGGTATTTGACGCATATTTTTTGCCCTTTCTCATTATTCGCTACGGTCTCTATGCTGAACCTAATAGGGTGAGGTCCTCTAACACTCCACAACCCTACGGAAGTATCGGCCACGAGAGGCTATCTTTATTTTCACATGTTTTGCTTTCGGCCGATCCCAGACAGAACTGTAAAACGCCTAATTTGACATCAGCCGACTGACAGTCATCGCTTCAAAGCCCTGGTCATACATTTGCATCAGCAGAAGGTCCTGTTCTACTGACACCCCCAAAAGCCCGTGATTGTCCGTCGAAAGCCCTACACAGGTGGCTAGCGAAAAGACCTGCTTCTGCAAGATGTACGGGAGATAATCAGGTTTTCGCTTCTCCATTTATCTTCCTATCGAGACTCATCGCAGATAAATCTGTCTGGAAACTAAGTTTTGCAGACGATTTCATCAGGGCATTTTACTCTTGGGAAGCTGAACACAAGATAGGGAGAAGTCTCTGACTCCACAACGATACAGAAGATCGGCCACGCGTGGATATAAATTTAATATTTTGAAACATGTGAAGGTATTTTTAAAATTTGAGCCGACCCCTACCCAGTGATTTGCTAAACCGCCGATTAGAGTTGATTTTAGAGGCCGGAATATACTAATTATCTCATTGGACCAATTAGGCGGAAACAGAGGAATTAAACAAACGTTTTTCCAGGTAGTGAAATTTCAAAGTCAGAACACACACTGCCGTCAAAGTGAATTAGCGACTCTAAAAGCCAGAAAAAGTGATTCGAAGCATCTAATACTTTTTTTTTTCCTTAACCAGCGGCACTTGTAATAGATCGAGTATTCAGCCAACTTAGGCCCAATGACATTTGTATTGCAAGGCTGGGGAAACTGAGGAATTTCCTTCCAAGTCACAGAGGCCAACAGCTTTTTTCCTTCCCATCCACAGAGGGTTTATCACAGGAGCCGTTCAGGTTATTCAGTCAAATTTCCGGTCGTAAACATTCCTTCAAACGCTGACGCCCGGGTTTGAACCATGAACACCTGGTCGCCAGTACAACGCCGTAACTCTAACCAGACATAAGTGATTCGAAGCATCTAATACAGAGCTGTGTCCAGTTTAAATCTGTGCAGGGAGATTGTGTATTCCCAAAAATGTTGGGGTAAGGGTAAACAATTTATTTACTAACGTAAATTTTACAGGTTTCTTGCTAAGTGGTTATATACGAGGCTGGCAACCTCAACATACGAAAATAGTATATGCATGAACCACTACTGCAAGAGCTGGTGATTGTTTCTGACTAGTCGCGCGGAAACCCGATAGCAGAGGTGACCCCAGGACTCCGACTGGAGCAGTAATGAGTGATGATTACATGTGTGCCTCAACTGTAGCATATCATTTTTGACATGTATGTAACTCGTTAATGTTAGTTCATGCACAAATCATATTCTCACTGTCCAGACTCATTTTACTCGTTAATTCTCAGAGTAATATTGGTGAAATTTAACCATCTTCTCGGAGTTACGTTGTGCGTGCTCGAGAAGTAAATTCTTCTGAGAGTTTAACATTGGTGGGCGGACAACGGGAACGTGAGCATGTTAGAGTGCTCCAAACAAATGTACTTAGCAGAAGGCATTTGTTTTTCTATTTTTCTAAAGTTCGTGGTTACAAGCCATCAGACGATTTGTGGTACTAACGCCGCTAGTGTGAGAAAAAAGCATCCACCCTAACCGCCTACAGTGAAAGAGAGTGTGGAGAAGGCTTTCGTCATCTCAGAACTGATGAACCACAGCTGCAGGACTCACCTAGAGTTAAGTTTTTTTTTGTGTAAAACAGGCACCAGCACATTTTCCTGCAACTCCAATCTACGTCTCATTCATTCATTCATAACCCTCCACTCCCAAAGGAGCATAGGCCTTCAACAAACACAAGCCAAGTCCTCCTGTGACGTGCCATCATCTCAAGTTCCTTCCACGTTCTCCTTATCATTTTCATCTCTGTTTCCAGCTCTCTTCTCCATGTGCTTCTTGGTCTACCTCTGCCTCTCTTGCCCTGGGGGTTCCAGAACAAGGACAGCCTTGTAATGCTATCAACAGGTTTCCTCAGTGTGTGTCCTATCCATCGCCATCGTCTTCTTCTCATCTCTTGTTCCACTGGCACTTGTCTAGTTCTTGTCATCAGTTCCACGTTGGCAACCTTGTCATACCATTTTAATCCCTCTATTCTACGCAAGCACCCATTTATGAAAGTCTGTAGCTTTTTTGTTGTTGTCTTTGTTGTTCTCCATGTCTCAGAGCCATACAATAGGACTGACTTCACATTTGAGTTGAAGATTCTTATTTTCGTGTTGGATCCGATTTATCTTGATCTCCATATATTTCCCAATGCAATGAAAGCTCCTCTTGCTTTTTGTATTCTTATTTTGATATCACTGTCTGTCCCTCCAACTTTGTCTATATTGCTGCCAAGATATGTGTACGATTCTACATCTTGTATGGGTGCTTCTTCAAGTTCAACCCTGTTTTCATTACCTGCATTTATTCTCATTATCTTTGTCTTTTCCCTGTGTATTTTCAGACCCAATTGCTGTGACCTCTCATCGAGTGTTTTCAATTTGTCCTGCATCTGATTATGGTTATGGGACAGAAGAGCCAAGTCATCAGCAAAATCCAGATCATCCAACTGCTTAGTCAGAGTCCACTGGATTCCATTTCTGTTGTGTGTTGTTGATGTTCTCATAACCCAGTCTATTGCTAATAAGAAAAGAAATGGAGACAAGAGGCATCCCTGTCGCACTCCTGTTCTTATCCCAAATGGTTCTGTAAGCTGTCCTTCATGAAGAACTCTGCATGTCATGTCTTCATATGTTTTCTTTATTAAATTAATGATCTTCAGGGGAACTCCATAATGCCTCATCAATTTCCAAAGTGATTTTCTGTCTACACTGTCAAATGCCTTTTCGTAGTCCACAAATCCGATGTATAATGGTGAATTCCATTCCAGACTTTGTTCAACTATTATTCTCAAAGTGGCTATCTGGTCTGTACAGGATCTGTTTTGTCGAAAACCTGCTTGTTCATCTCTCAGTTTCTTGTCTATGGACTCTTTTAATCTCTCAAGGATAATCCTATTTAATACTTTTCCTGGCACCGATAGTAACATTATTCCTCTATAATTTGTGCACTCTTGTAAATTTCCTTTCTTAGGCAACTTAACCAGATATCCTTCCTTCCATTCTGCTGGTATCTCTTCCTTTTCCCAGACTTTACCAAGTAATTTATATAACATCTCTGTAGCCGTGTCGATATCTGCTTTGATGGCCTCTGCTGGAATGCCATCAGGTCCAGACGCTTTTCCATCTCTTAGAAGCTTTATGGCTTTCATTATTTCTTCCTTCGTTGGTCTTTCACCGTTAATTTGTAGCTCTTCTTCTGCTGGCTGGATGTCCGGGGGGTTTTGTGGAACTGGTCTATTGAGAAGGTCCTCAAAATATTCTGTCCACCTCTTCATTTGCTCTTGTATATTGCTGAGCAGTTTTCCATTCTTATCTTTTATGAGGCAACTTGTTTGCTTGTATTTCCCTGTCAGCTTCTTTGTGCTGTTATATAGTTCTCTCATATTTTCTTTGGCCGCAGCATCTTCTGCCTCTCTTGCCAACTCCTCAATATACTTCCTCTTGTCTCTTTTGATACTTCTTTTAACTTCTTTGTTAGCTTCTGTGTACACTTCTTGAGCCTTGGCTTTGGAACTTCTGGTTTTGCTTGTGTTTAAATCTGCTTTCTTGTTTTTTCTGTCTTTTATCTTATTGATGGTTTCTGTTGTTATCCATGCTTTTTGTTGTCGTTCCCTTTTCCCCAGTATTTCTTCACATGTCTCATTCCATACCGTTTTGATCTGCTGCCAATAGTCTTCTGTATTCTCTACATCTTCCAGCTGTTGGAGCACTTGGAATTTGTTGGATATTGTGACCGCAAATGTGTCTCTTGTTTCTTGATTTCTTAGATGACTTACATTAAATTGTTGTCTATAATTTTGCATTGTTGCATATCTCCTGAGTTTCATTTTTACTTTGGCTATCAGAAGGTGGTGATTTGATGCCACATCTGCTCCTCTATATACCTTTACATCCTGCAATGATGGTCTAAACTTCTTGTTTATGCATATATGATCAATCTGATTTTCTGTTCTATGGTCTGGTGATATCCATGTTGCCTTGTGTATTCTCTTATGTGGAAACATGCTTCCTCCTATAGCCAGTTGATTTGAAGCACAGAAGTTTGAGAATAGTTCCCCATTTTCATTCATTATTCCTAGCCCCTGTTTTCCCATGACTTCTTCAAAGCCGGTGTTGACTGTACCTATCTTTGCCTTCATGTCACCCATCAAAATTGTCATGTCTCTTCTTTTTACTTTTTCCATAATTTCCTGTAGTCTAGTATAAAATGATTCTATCACAGACTCTTCTTTGTCATTAGTTGGTGCATAACATTGGATTAAATTTACATTTATTTTCTTTTTAGCTGTTTTAAAAATAGCTGTTATTATTCTGGATCCAATGGCTTCCCATTCAATGAGTGTTTTCTGTGCTTCGTTAGATAACATAAGAGCTACCCCTTCACTGTGGTGTGAACTTTCGTCTTCACGTCCTGAGGACAGCACCAATTCACCTGTGATGAGTTTCTTCCTGTCTACCCCCTTCCACTTTGTTTCACACAGTCCCAGAACCTCGATTTTATATTCCCTCATCTCTGCTGCTACTTGTGCCACTTTCCCTTGTTCGTTTAATGTCCGAACATTCCAGGTGCCAAATCTGGACGTTCTCCTAGAAGAAAGAAGGTTAGTCAGTAACACAGACTCCTTTCGGCTTACTCTGTGTTGCATCATACGCCTCCCTGCGAGAGGACCTTCCCCTGTCCTGGATGGCTGTGTTTTATTTTCTTTAATTGACTTGTCCATGTCTGTTGAAGTTTTGTGTGGTTTAAATTTTTTTTACAGGATGGGGTAACCAGCCCCATGCCCAACCCTCCGTAGTCGCTTTCTACGACATGCTTGGCAGGGAACAGTGTTACTATTCTTTGCTCCCCTTTTGGGCCCCGGTAACATACGGGTGATCTACGTCTCGATGACGATAAATTTGTATCCATTAAAATTTCACAAATCTTTCCATATTTATTTTAAACTATTAAAGACTAATTCACTATTAAATTTGTTACCTGTTGTTTTAAAACTAAACAATAATAGTTGATTCAGTTTATATGTATGAAAGCTAAACGTATGAGCCAGATTATTTAATATATATATCTATACCTAGACAAATATTTACCTCTAAACAGAGCTATACCATTATAAGAGGAATTCGCTGAATTAACGCAGCTGGGGGCTTGAACGGGCTAAAAACCATTGCTTAAACCCTTCACAAAAGGCGACGTACAGATATAAGTTAACCATTGCTCAGCGCTATGCCGCATGGTTCTTCTGAATTATCTTGTGAATCCTCCCTTCGGATAGAAGCGCCACTACACTTCTATCTACATCTCTGCCAAGAGTAATCTTGTGCGAAGGTAAACACCTTTGAATACCCATTTAGATACTCTTGAGTTTTGGCCATTGTTGGACCACTCCTGCAAAGCAGGGGAGGCAATCCGTGACAGTCAGAATCTCCAGCAAGAAGCGCTATGAAGAATGGACTGCCGATCTAGAAGATGTGGCCTCTCCTTCAGACTTCCTTCAATAACTCGGTAGTCGCCGCTACCAACAGAAGAATACTATGGTTATAAAAGATTGATAAACGCCTTTTTCCCTTGTGGTGATAGTAATAAAGGCTGTTATTCTGGGATGCTGTATACTGTGTTTTATCAGTGTACGTTGTAAAGATGTACTGGGACTGAATAGTCAACTCAAACAACCGAGCACAGTGTCAGGTATACATGTCACCTTGTCCTGGGACACAATGAGGCCCTGACAAGAATACAGTGTTGACAATGAGTGTTGTAATAAATGTCAATACGCGAATGTGTGACTGTTCTGTGGAGTTGACTGAAGGTTCAAACACTCATTCATGCGTATCTAGAAGTTACTTATGCAGACCACTGTAGACGTTTCAATAGTTTAATTTGACGCATACACTTGACAGAATGGGTACAGTTACATGAACACAGGTCGACATCAATAGCATATTGTTGACCCATGGTGTACAATTATAAATTGGCATTCATGTTGAGGACAAACACAATGGAACGTCAGTATACAAACGTTCAGAGTTCCATATCTCATCTAAATATTCATCAGGCCTTACTGACTGATCATGTCAGTTAATATATAATGTTTAACAAATCTTCATCAGGCCTTACTGACTAGTCATGTCAGTTAATCAATAATGTTTACGGTGACTCCTGGACAGAACCTCCTTTAGCATAAGTGTAGCTTGTACCCTAGCGGAGATTTCTTTAAATAGCATTCAGCAAATATCTTCTGAGCGAATGTTAAATCACCCAAGAATAGATTTTCCTTTCATAAGTGTGATCTCTTGATCATCATCGGATAATAAGGGCATCCCTGTTCTCTGGTAAATGATCAACAGTAAATAGCATTCCGAAAATGGCTTCTCGTCTTGTAAACATCGCTCACCCTAACGATGTACGACAAAGCTTCAATAAAGATTCAATTCTTGAATATCAAAGTTTCCACAAGCATCAGCATAATCTGTCCTCATAATTGCTGTATAGAAACATAACCAGTGCTGCTAGATAATATGTCGTTCTGACATACTGACATAGGTAGATTCATGTAAACGTCTGCCCATCTTAAGCCTAGGAATGAACGAAGTCAGCAAAAGTACGTTTACCTTGACAAAGGAATACACTAGCAAGCACAAACGCTCTTCTCCTGGCGTTATGGAATGAACACTAGGGAACTCATGGATTTAACAATCCCAGAAGAAACTATCTTCGTTCCCATAATCAAAAAGAGATCACAAACTTTGGGCAGGTCTACGACAAGACTCCCGCCATAGGCTTCATCACCGAAGAACTCCCTAACGTATCTTCATCCGCCGAAAAGCACCTCCCCAAAGGTACAGTACAAGAAAAATAGTTCGACATAAACATACAAAGATATCAAGCTATAGGACATACTCGTCCTACATAGACAAGAACTACACATAGATTCGGGCCATAGACATTCTGAAGCAATAACAATCTATTCCTAACCAAACATAGAATAGATCAAAGTAAATCTAGATTCCTCCACTGAGTTCGATTTTTAGGAACGATACCAGGAGCGATAACTCACAGAATGAATACCCATCGCCTAATCTGAGTTCTGTCCCTCAAGACCGAAAAACGTGCATTCAAAGATAAATATATTTTTATCAGACAAATAAATACATTTTACCTATGTATGCGTAATCAGTGCCACCAAAAAATATGTGCGCAACAAAGATAAATAAAATACTGTTTTAAATTGTTTGTTTAAATTCTAAGTTGATTAGTTAGGAGGTTTGTAATGTACATATACGGCCATTCCAGTACTGTACTTGCTATAGCAGTGAAAAAAGGCCATATTTCGCTTTACGTCGATTTTCGCTTTACGACAGTGGCCTGGAACCTAACATGTCGTATGAGCGAGGTATGCGTGTAACCAAATTAATTTCCAGATCGCAGTATCTTTTATATTTGGACACGCACCATAACATAACCGACTGTATTTGTGTGCAGTTTGCATGCGGTGTACCTCGCCAAAACAAAGCAAAACTTCTTAATTATAAAAAAATATATATATATATATATATATATATATATATATATATATATATATATATATATATATATATATATATATATATATATATGTATATATATATATATATATATTATTATTTTCCAATAAGGTAGTTTAAAGCAACAAAGAACAGTAACAGGCACAAATGCTATTAACGTCTACAAAGAAATGGTCACAACCAAGAATGAAATCTCACGGGCGCCAAGTATTTTTGATGGCCAATAAAATAACTTATCCGGAGAAAGTACGGCAGCATCGTGATCCAGAAATGGCCGTACTCAAGTAAGAAAAGATAACTCAGAAGAAGCAAATGGAGAGAGGAAACTTAACATTTAAATATCCAATCCGACGACGCCTATCAGGAGTGAACGAACGAACGAACGAACGAACTTTATTTTCAAAGGGTTGAGAATTGGGCACGCAGGCCCGTCTGACATTCTGCCCTTCCTTTCTCTCACCTTTCATACTGAATTCAATTATTCCCATATGCATTTTACATATCAATGTCAAGGAATTCAACGTTGCAAAGTAAAATAAAATAGCACACTCATATTAACATTAACTACTTATAAACATGACATAAAATATGTAGAAAAGTACAAACATCGTCATTAGAACCTACAATTGATATTATAAGAAAAGATAATCTGATTAGGGGGGCATGTAATCAAAACTAATAAAGTATTCGAAAAGTCTACGATTGTATGAATAGGTACTGAAAGAGAGCGAACGAACTTTATTTTCAAAGTGTTGAGAGAAAGGAACTTAGGCCCGTCTAAGAGAGAGAGAGAGAGAGAGAGAGAGAGAGAGAGAGAGAGAGAGAGAGAGAGAGAGAGAGAGAGAGAGAGAAAGAGAGAGAGAGAGAGCGAGCGAGAGAGCGAACGAACTTTGTTTTCAAAGTGTTGAGAAATAGGAAAATAGGTTCGTCTAAGAGAGAACGAACGAACGAACTTTATTTTCAAAGGGTTGAGAATTGGGCTCACAGGCCCGTCTGACATTCTGCCCTTCCTTTCTCTCGTCTTTTATACTGATTTCATTTATTCTCACAAACAATTTACCCATCAATTCAAGAAATACAACAGTGTACAGGCAAAATAATAGCATACTCACATTCACAGTATCTAATTATAAACATGAAATAGAATATGTTGAAAAAGTAACAAACTAAGTATTACCATGAAACAAAATATGTTGAAAAGCAACACTAACATCATCATTAAACCTACACTCGATATTATAACCATTTGTTCGGAAAAATAATCACATTAGGGGGCAGATAATCAAACTCAATAAAGTATTCGAAAAGTTTTACGATTGTATGAATAGTTTTTTTTTTTTTTTGGGGTACTGAGGCCATTTTATGTTTGAGATAATGTGGAAGATAGTTCCAAAGATGAGCAGCAGAGTAAGCTAAGCTTTTCTTGAATAAGTCAAGCCTAGGCTTGGGCACTTGTATTTTGTTAAGGCGTTGACTGCGTCTTTCATTGTATTTGAACATTGGCCACAGATATGTTGGAGCATTCTGTGACAGGATTTTGTGAACAAATTTAGCTTTGTTGAACAGAAAGCGCTTTCTTAGATTTTTATGTTTGGCAGTTGTCAGAAACTAGACGCACTGCACGCTTTTGTAGTGAATGGAGTCTTTTTGTGTTGGACATACAAACAACCATCCCCAGATTGTGGAGCAATAGTCAAGGTTTGTTTGTATGTGAGATATATAGAAACAATTTTCGTGCATCTTCATCTAGGAAATGTTTGATTTTAGCTAACTGGTAAACTTTCTGTGCCGTTTGCTTGGTCAGTGCATGAACATGTGAGTTCCAATTTAGATGCTGGTCAACGACTATTCCTAGAGTTTTATGTTCATTAACGTTTCCAATTGGTGAGGTACCAATATAGATCTGAAGTGTTGTTTTCTCAGAATTTTGTAATTTTTGTCTAGTTGATATTAACATGCACTTTGTTTTAATTATCTTAATTAGCATGCGATTTCCGATGCTCCCCTTAATCAGATTGTCGGTATCTTTTTGTAACGATAGTTCGAGTGTGTTGCAACTTGTATCACTCTTGTGTAGATAGTACAGTCATCAGCAAATAGGTCACAGGATGCGTGCTCGACGTGTAGTGGAAGGTCATTAATGTATATGGCAAAAAGTAGAGGCCCAAGAATAGAGCCCTGAGGAACGCCGGTATTTATTACGGTTGGGTTTGAGCAAGAGTTATTGTAAGAAACTACATGTTTTCTGTCTGACAGGAATGATTTAATTATCGTCACTAGTTGAAGGTTTACTTTTGATGTTTCTAGTTTTCTAATTAAAATAGCGTGATCTATCATATCAAATGCTTTTTTAAAGTCTACAAACACCGCCCCCCCTATGTTATCGTTATTCATATTTAAGTGCCAGTTGACAATCATCTTAGTTAGAGCTGTGTGACATGAATGTTTAGGTCTAAACCCTGACTGACTATCAATTAGCAGCAAGCCATTGTTAACTAGGTGTTGTAGTGTTATTTTATGTATGTGTTTTTTCTAGTGGTTTGGATAGCGATGATATTAAGGAAATTGGCCTATAGTTATCAAGGTTTATATTGTCGGAAGAGCCAGGTTTTTAAGAGAGGATATACCTTAGCGACTTTAAAGTGCCACGGAAAGTAACTCCGTGCGATACATTGATTGTATATGTATGTAAGCCGAATCACTAATAGCTGGAGCCGCATAACGCAGTATTCGATTACTGACTCCGTCAAGTCCTGATGAGTTTTATTATCTTTAAGTCCTAGAAGATAGTTATACACACTTCATTAACTGTCATAAACGGAATGTTGGATGGGATTGTGTTGGTACATTTGTTCTCACAAAATACTGACAGCCTGACTAAGTCACAAGGTGAATTTGGTATTGTAGATTTAAGACTGTTTATTTCTGCCTGAAGGTAATTGCTGAAGTCAGTGGAAGTAAAATGAGGTATTAGGAGTTGCCGAGACTGACAGATTTCGCTTGTTCGCTAAGGTATTGATTGCTTTCCATATATCTTTACTGTTTGTTTTGTTCTGAACCAAATTTTTAAAGTAATTTTTTTTTCTCTACGAATTAAATATATTGCACGTTGTTTCCTCTGTGCTCTGTATTATGTTTAAAGTCCTTGTTTTTTGTGAGCTTGATCTCTCTGCCTCATGGCATCTAGCACTGCTTGTGTGATCCAAGGAGATTTGACCTGTCGTTTCACACGAACTTCTTTGGTGTTGGTGCGTGGTTATCAAACACACAAGAAAGCTACGTATCCCACTACACACCCAATTTACCCTCCCACTTCCCCACCCCTCAATCAACCATATACATTTACAACACCCCAATGGGCAATGGCGTCATCTTGGGATCAGAAAGCTGGTAAACACTGGCAAGAGGTGCGCAAGTTCGTCCAAATCATGTAAAAATAGTTCACGGTTGAAATTTTTAAAAAAAACTTCTAAAATTTAATACTGATATGTTTATTTCTTGGAGCTTTATATTTATTCTTTGACCACGTGCAACATAAGGACAGTAGGATAAAGAGTCACTCAGTCCTCGCGACAGTCAGGTTAAAACAGGACGCATCTATAATATGGTTTTCTTGCATTTACTATTGACCATCGGTCAAAACAATTAAACTACCCTCAATTCCCCCCCTCATAACTTCCGTGACACCCCCCCCCCCCTTCTTTGTCTGTACAACACCTAAAAATGTGGGTAATGTTGTTGTGGATGATGCCATTTGTTAACCCATAACACTAGTACGTCTGGTTGACTATTTGTGGTTTTTGGTGAGTTGTAAGATAGTATGATGTTTGTTTGTTCCCACATTTGAGTTGTGTTTTCACTGTGGTGTGCATGTCGGATGTTGATGTTGAAATCGCCTAGAAGAATAATTTTTCTTTGATAGCAGTGAGGTAAATACTTTATCCATCATAGTGGTGAAATCTTTCTGATTACCAGATGTGCTAGCTCTGCACTGGGATTTTATAAGATACCCTACTAGCTCTCATGAAATTGTCCCTGAGTCGGTAGTAATTTATTTAAACTACCATATGCACTCGGTCTGACTGCTGTCTCTGACCAAAAATCGTTCCTTCTTTGGCGATAACTAATATGAGAAGTGGAATAATATACTAACGTCATCATAGCGGACTGTTCTAGCTTTCAGACTTGAGTCTCGCCGAACGACACTGTTTTAAAGCCATTTAGGGCAATTTCATCCTCTGATATTTTTTCGTTTTAAACGACTTTCGGGGAAAGTCCAAAAACATGAAAATTTTTATTCAGAATTTGTGTAAGCTCAGGAAGTTTGCCTAATAAATGGTTAAATGTTCAGGTGGCCCAGCCGTAGACCATCCTTAATTAGCCATTGTGTCCTGATGAGGTATGCATTTTATTTTGGCGAGTGGTTTAAAAAGGAAAAATAACAAAAGCAATTTTGAATACGAAACCCACGAAAATTTTAAAAAACTAATTAACGTCACCAACGTAAGTTGAAAAATTCAAATGTTTAGAGTACTTAACGTACGAACACTTGGTACAAGTATTGCTAAAAAATTACAATTAACTGAAAAATTGTCAGTATAGTATATTCTAAATCGAGATCACACAACTACAGGTAGATAGGCACGCAAGTTTTCACATCACAACACAAAATTCTATCGCAACACAGTAATTAAGCAACACTGAGAGAATACGAATTAAAAAAGTAAATAAAATACAATTAAAATAAAATCTTGCAATTATGAAAAAACTGTCGCGAGGCAGATGTAGCCAATTAAATTAGAGTAGTTTTTGAGAAAGTAACAGAAACAAAGTACTTAATTACTTTATAGCGTGCATGTCACATGGTAAATTCTAAAACTAATTTTCAAGAGAGATACGGGCTTTGGTCGCAGGGATTACTCGCGATTAAGTTCACTCTAAAGAATAAAATAACCTAAAAATAAAATAAAAATGAGTAGGATTCATCCTAACGTCTCAGTTTGATATTGGATGTCCTCCGTCTCTGTCAGGTATGATAGTAGGGCCCGCGTTTTGCACGGAGACATTCAGTTTTGCATTTAGTGCTTGGCAGATGACTGAGTGGACGCAGGACTGAATTGCATCAGAGGTAGACCAAGTTCTAGGGTTTCCACACTGAGCACGGGACCCAGGAACCCGGCTACGGGAAGGAAGCATGACGACTGTAGTATTTCGTCTGTAAATGGTTCCAACACTAGTAGGAGATTTTTGGGTCTGGGACATTTGTGGCACTGCTTGTGGAACTGTCATATAATGTGTTTGTGAGGGGCTGTCTCTTATAGGTAGAAGGTGGTGGAAACATAACATCGTAACGTTCGGCATTCCTGGCTGTAGGTGGGCGTTCTGTTTGTGGTTAGGTAATTTGTTGGTTACGGGAGCACTTCTTTGAGCGGGGGCGGGTAAGGTGTGTTGTGCATTTTCATGAAGGGCTGATCTCATGGTAGATCGGTTTGTGTTCTTTGTGTTTCTGGTGGGTTGTCGTGTTGCGTTCCGCTGCGGGGTACTTGATGTTTTTTGCTAGGATGCTGCTACCTAGTTTTGATGTATGTTATTTGATCTATGTAAAGGCGTTTCTTTGGTGCTCCAGAGTTGCTTTGTGATAGAAAGGTAGTGTTGTTGATATAGCCAATGTTGTTGTGTTCACAATAGCTCTGGAGTGTCTTGTTGTTGTGTCGGCTACGCGACGTTGGAAGCCATAGCAAGGTGGAATAATGGATGACATAAAAATGGAGGTGTTAGGAAAATTTTTTTGTTTTATTGTAGTGGTCAGTTTGGAAATCGCCGAAGGGCTAAACGCTGTGTCCATTCATTATGTATCGTTGATCCCTACATGTACTGGTTGTTCTTGTAATGTTTATGATGTATGTCGAAACCTATTAATTCTATCAATTAATCTTTCAGTTCCAGCCCAGGTATCGCTAAAACTGAGACCGTTTCCTCTTTAGTAGCAAACATCCGATCATTGTATATGCCTTTTAGGAGAGAGTCGCCAAGTTTATAACATGTGTTGCTTTACTACATGGTTTGTTGACTCGGCTTTCGTTTTGATTCTTGCTGCCAAGCCATTGATTTTCCTGTGTGAATCGTCCTGAATAGTCTGGGTGTTTTCATCGGGTGGTTGTGGTGTCAGTATCTGATCTGGTTGCGGCGTTAATGCCTGTTCATTTTATACTGAACTCTGGTTAATGGCGGTCAACCTGTTGATTACTTTTACACTAATAGGGTAAGCTTTCGTGCGCACGTGTATACAAGACTCAAACACTTAAATATATATATTCAGCAATTTACAACCATTATATATATATAATCGGTATTATTCAACATAATCCCCATCAACTTGTACGGCTTTATGCCAGCGCGAAACAAGTGCATGTATTCCTAGCCCGTACCAGATTTTGTCTTGATCATGTAGCCATTTCTTCGCTGCATGAATCACTCCTTCATCATCTTCAAACCTTGTCCCACGGAGTGCATCTTTAAGAGGACCAAATAGATGAAAATCAGAGGGTGCCAAATCGGGACTATAGGGTGGATGGGGTAGTACAGTCCAACCCAATTTGGTGATTGCTTCCCGTGTTGCCAGACTTGTGTGAGGTCGCGCATTGTCGTGAAGGAGAAGCAGGTCTGCTGGATTCTTGTGCGGCCGAACTCTGCGAAAACGTTGATTGAGTTTTTTCAATGTCTTAATGTAAGCTTGCGAATTGATTGTCTCTCCTCTTGGCATAACGTCCACAAGAATCACACCTTCAATGTCCCAAAAGACAGTGATCATGACCTTTCCAGCTGAAGAAATTGTCTTGAATTTCTTTCTTCGTGGTGATTGCGGATGATGCCACTCCACTGACTGTCTTTTTGTCTCAGGTTCAAAATGATGTGCCCAGGTTTCGTTACCTGTAACGATCTTAGCCAAAACGTTCGCAAACCTTAGAAAATCCGAGAGTTTTTATAACTGCATTTGCACTACCAATGCTGACTGACAGCTGTAAGGCCAATTGTTGAGTAGTGATTCCGCCTATCAGTAAGAATAATGCCCTCAGCGCATTTCAACATTTCTGCGTTGGTGGCTGTAGCAGGACGTCCACAGCGTGGCCGATCAAGCAGCTCCGTATCTCCACTTCCTGATTCTTTGATTCTCTGAACCCAGCGACTGTCTGTACTCCTGTCGACAGCAAACCTTCCATACACATCACATAGACGCTTGTGAATGTTCACAACAGTTTCCTTCTCTGCAACGAGAAATTCTATCACAATTCACTGCTTATAACGCAAGTTGCTAACACACTCCATTTCAACGGTTTAGGGCAGCCGTATTATTTGGCCGGTTGCGGTGCAATTTGGTGCACACAACTGGCACATACCATATTTGAAGTGTGCAAAATTTCATGCTTCTATCTTCATTTTTAGCTGAGAAACACGATGTGGTGCATTACTTTCTGAACGCCCCTCGTATATATATATATATATATATATATATATATACGAGGTACATAGTGTGTTAACTGTCCCATGTAGTGGTCCCCGTTGGTCTCTGTGGTGACAAAGAAAAGAATAGATCGACTGTTCCTTCAGATACGCCATAAAGGGGGTGGGGGGGGGGGGGAACTAATTATGAGGCTCTGCATGGGCCTTGTAACTTCAATATGTAAAACGAACAGCTACTGCAACTGCCCCTAGAAGAGCAATGCTTCTTTGAAGCAGGCTTGCTTGAAACTGATCAGCTTAGTTGTGACTCTATGCTCCGTAGGGGGTGGTATAGGAAATGTAAGAATGAATTTATGTTGTAACCGCATTGTTTTAAAACATCAACTGGAAAAAAAAAACGGGGTGGGGGATTGGCATCCTGGGTAAAACCTGAAGACGGTCTGGGTTTTCATGAATTATGTAACAAGATGGAACCGGCTTTAGAATAAGCTGGAAGTCGGGGTGGAGACTACAATGCGGGGGGAGAAATGTCCTTAACGACATAAACAATATTCAAGAGCTCACAGAGGAAATTAAAACTTCCCCTACTAGACATCTTGACATCGAACGTTAGCGTATGAAAATGAGTACTGGCTGACGCCACAACCGCAATTAAATAAGCACCGTTTAAGAGAAGGAAAAAAAAGACAAAAGCTGGATGGTGCGCATCCGTTGTTACAGACATGAAACAAGCACTGATATACCCGTGAGGTCGTTGAGAGCAGTCGCTTAACCTGGGGTCAAAAGGGCGCAATGTACTGCGCATGAGCAGGAATATTTTAGCATCTATATTCGAAGTCGTTAGAAAGTGCATATCTTTTTTTCTCGTCTTTTAATGCGCGATGAAAGAGGACTGAATATTTATAGTATGCTCGCAATTTTTAAACTTCCGCCGAGGAGCCCACATTAACTGTCTTCGAAATTTACTCCCGTCTCCTAAATTTTACTTTTTTCTTTGTCTTTGCGTTTTTGGGAACGGTTTAATTGCGTGAATGAAAATCAAAATAACAACATTTAGAAGAACAAAAATGGTGACCGTTGCATAATACGACTCCTGGTCGGTTCTCACACGATGGCGGTTACGCGAACTGGTCACTATCCGGGTATTTTTCTTCTTTTTCTTTCGTTCTTGGCCACTGACTGACCAAAGCAATCAGTGACCATCACTCATGAGGTGTCTTGTAGAGCATCAACAAACTTGTCTCCACTTTGCTCGGTCGGCAGCCATTCTCTGTGTGGTGCCCCAGCTCTGGATCATGTTTTGCATCTCTGCTTCCACAGTTCTCTCTGCCTGTGGCGCTTGGCCGACCTTGCTTTCACTGTCCTTATGGAGTCCATAGCATGGCAGTTCTGGTGATGGTGTCAGGGTCTTTTCTGAGGATGTGGCCAACCCAAATCCAGCGTCTACCCGCTATGACAGTGCGCATGTCTTCTTGGTGACTCCGAGTTAGCAGTTCTCGGTTGGTGATGGTGTTCGGCCAATAAATTCGACGAATTTTCCTTAGTGTGGAAAGAGGAAAGTTTGGACATTTCCTTTTCTGTTACTATCCAACATTCTGCACCGCACAGACGTACAACAATTACCGCAGCCCTGGTATATTTTTACTTTATTGTTTTTGCTGTACTGGGAAGGTTTCCAGATGTTATTTAGATTGGCAAAGGACATTCTGGCTTTATTCATTCGGTTACTGATGTATTTGCCTGCTCCGTCATCTGATGTTACTATGCTTCCTAAGTATATAACGTGTTTGTATTTTCCAGCTCTTGCTATCCGGCCATCTTTAACTGGATTTGTATCTATTTTTTATTAACCACTTTCATTTAAGTACCACATGAGCTTTGTTTATTTGACGCGCTCCAAATTTCTGATGCTCAATCATCAAATCATCGCAGAGAGCTGAAGCTTTGTATTCAGCTCCCTTAGTACATTTTAATCTTTACCGTTTTCACACGTACTGACCCAGCCGACTTTATATAATAACTGAAACAGTGTAAAATAAAGTAGAAATAATTCAGTTAAAGTAACGGAAATAATGAATTGCGAACATATACTGTGTTTCGCGTTTGAAGTGTCACGCGTTGGATGGTGAAATGGTGCTGGCCGGATTAAATCTATGGTTTCTCCAAACAAATAGATCAGCGAGTCGTTTGTTCAAAACAAAGGGAAAAGCCAAGCTTTTCTGTAAGCCTTATATTAGGTGTTTAAACTTATCAAAGTATATTTTATTCAAAGATGTTTCAGATAACAGTTAAGAAAAAAATAATTAATATTCAGATTTGACAAGTAAAAGAAAAAAAAAACCAGTTTTCGGGATACACTTCTATTATTGTTATCAAATGCACTAAAAACAAAGAAATAAACCCATATAATAGATGTTCCATACATTCTACTGCAGAGAATAAAAGTGAATGTCCTGTTACCATTAATTCTTCATATCGTTCACAAATTTATATTTTATATTAACCATCCAGGAAAACAGATAATACTACAGCTAATACAGTGTTTGTTTTTGTTTTTTAGGATTGTGAAGTCGGTCGTTGTTTACTGAAGTAGGACCGAAGACGCAGCAAAAAAGACGAATGCAGTCAGCGACTCATAGCTTGACTGCTTGGGTCAGGGTCAGCGAACCAGAGCTGACCAAGACCCTTACTCCACCTCCAAGTGGTGGTCCTGGAAACAGGCTGCATCACCGCAGTCTGGACGAGAGAGTAAGGACCGAAGAGGGAAGGCAAACCCGGTCCCAAAAAATGCCCTGCGGAAGCCGGATGTGTCGGGCCGAAAGGCGCAAATATCGCAGCTTCGCTGTAAACGGCGACACAACGCAACAAACGTCCTTTTCAGGACGAACAATGAAGAAGAAGATTTACTGAAGTTGGGAGTCGGTAAAAAATTGTCCAGACTCCAACTTCGAATTTTATGCCACATGACTAATAAAAAACAAAAACTGTAGTCGGAGTCGGATTTCTAAACTTTCAGGAGTCAGAGTTGGAAACTTTTTGGCGGATTCCACAACCCTGGTCACAACTGCGCTTAGGAACCACAAAGACATAGAACTAAACATTCCTTCAGAAGCACTATTGAAAACTAGCTACACGTTCAACCAAGTGAGAGCACTGCGGATTCGTGCTCATGGCAAGGTATATATATATATATATATATATATATATATATATATATATATATATATATATATATATATATATATATATATATATATATATATATATATATATATATATATATATATATATATATATATATATATATATATATATATATATATATATATATATATATATATATATATATATATATATATATATATGGGAATGAGAAGGCAGAACGAATTTATAGGTATTGATAATGGTGTGGAAATGTGATTAACGAATAAATAATGACAGGCAGAGGCAGATCTTCTATGAAGCTAATGATGCTTGAGCTTCAGGGCCCTCAAGTCCAGTTTTCTCTATGATAAGTTTCTTTCCCATCCCCCAACACTTTTTTTTTAAATGAAAGGGGTCCCTTCAAGAGTTCAAGCTTCAGTGCCTCAAAAATTTAGATACGCCACTGATGACAGATACGCAGATAGACAGAAAGAATGATGGACTGACGAGAAATACAGATAAACTGACAGACAGGGAGATAGTTAAATAGACAGACAGAGTTAAATAGACAGATATATAGATAGAGACAGACATAGATGATCTCTGGCAGTAACTTCTAAATACAAATGTCTAATCTCTTTTTCCTCTCGTCTTATTCCCTGCTGTATGCATGAAAGACGCTAGAGCGCTGACATTTTTAATGCCACTTTTCATCTCATCTTCTCTCATCTCTTCCAACAATCAAACCTCTCGTTCTTCCCTCCTCACTCTCCATCCCCTGCCATGAAAGTTCCCAGAGTTCATCTGTTAAAGTCCATTGTTAGAACAGTCAAGGAAATAATGTCAGGTGAGACAAGTCAGTAATTAGTGCTACATGGTCGACTTAACGATCTTCGATTTACCTGAGATGTTCGCAAGGTAAAAATCAGCGGAATGTCACAGTTAGGCCAGAGATGTCCATTATGAAAACACGTCCGTACTTTTTGTTGTGTTTAACGCGGCACGTTATTGAACATGTGTAGATATGTATCATGTGTAGACATGTATTTGAAAGTCCTTTAATTAATATCTACAAGAATGCTGAACTAATTAAATATTAGAAACCAGTGAAGATAGCTGTGCCTGCTCCCCGAGTAGCAAAGGCTTTCACCAAACGTCTGCTTAATAATGTCCCTTGCAATAAGGTCAAGGTCTTTCAACGTCTTTTAAATACTCTTCATGTCTGACTCCAGTTCTGCATGTGTTCTTTGTTCTTCTTTTCGATCTTACAGTGGGGATTCCAGATAGTCTAGAAGTCAGAAAGCATTCGATTCCGTTAGTGCTGTGTGCAGAGGTATGTGATGCTGTCGGTTTTACCAGTCACGTGGCAAGAGGGGAGCGGAAAAATTCCAAACAGGACACGTCATATTAGAAAGCTGTTGACATTACTGTAATGTTCAAACTGTCACTTAAATGGCAGAAGAGTTGTCTAAGATGTGACTATTTCAGTTTAAAAAGAAAAAGGTACATTTCCATATATAGAGTTTTCTTAATGAAACGTTTGAAACCAACATTGAAACAATCCCACCAGCTTTTTCGAGAAAATTAAGAACGGTGGGTCACTCATTGCGAATTCAAAGCTAAATTGAACATCCATTTAAAAACATGCACGCCTTGCAATCTTTTCATGGTGCATAAGTCATGATACGTTTGATTAAGTCATGATACGCTTGATTAAGTCATGATATGCTTGATTAAGTCATGATACGCTTGATTACAAAAACAGTTTAATTACAAAGACCCAATGCAGTAGACATGGAATAGAAAGGAATGAAATACCTATAGGAGAAATAATGCTGTCATCAGGACATGCAGTAGACACAGCTCACCACAATTCATTTTATTTTACTTGCTGACGTTTTAAATATTATGTAGGATTGGCTAAGAGGTATGGCGCCCGCCTTGAAAGGCGCTTCTAAAGGTACCAGGTTCGCTCCCAGTACAAGGAGTATAACTGATGGACATTTTTTTCTGAACCAGTGGTTCCTAACGATGTCATACTCCCCCCTGATCTCCTGGGTAGTGAGGTCGAATGCCTAGCCATCTCGAATAAGGACCCAAAAAAATAGAAAGTCCGTGTGCAAGTTGCGCATGTTAAAATGGAAATCGTAAAGAGTAGGCCATACAACAGCTGTCCTGGCCAAATTTAAAAATTAGGAAACCTACCCACCACAAAAATATTTATAGAATGTGCGATTCCTGTAAACACACATTGGGATCCTCATTTTCCCAAAAATGCGCCTTAAAAATATTGCAGGACATGCCTGTTTGTTTGCCACTTAGTTTCTAAAGCTGTAAAGTGCATAAGTGGACAACTTACCTTGGTTCCTGTAGTTCTTTGAGTACACAGCATAATTCATTTGTGCCACAGCTCCTTTCTCCTCTGTTATGTTTCAAGAGTAGGGGTTGGCTGAGGATCCCTCAACTCTCGTCCTGTGTCTAGATGCTGAACTGCTCTGTCATGCACGGTTTTTATCATCCCCTAATCCTTAAGGAGGCGTTATTATTCATTGTTACTGTTGTTCAGAATCGACATCATTGAACTCTGGGCAAACCCATAGGTGCTCAGTCTCCCTCAGTAAATGTTGAAGGATATGAATGCTAATTGTTCCTGTTGCGCACTGGTTGCATATATGCCGGATGCATTCTCTCATACGTTCATCCTGGCCAGTCTTATGCCTAATGTCAAACTCCAGCAGTGCATTGCATGCACTCAAGGCAAACCAAACACAATGATTCATTGACTGCAGTGTCATTGTCTAATAGGCAATCATTAATTGTCCTTGGTATCTCTCCCTTGTCCTAGTATCTCTCCCTTGTCCTAGTATCTCTCCCTTGTCCTTAGTATATCTCCCTTGTCCTAGTATCTCTCCCTTGTCCATATCCAGTGTACCTACTATAGGCGCTCTTGAAGCTAGTCTAGCATCTCTTTCATTGCCGCATTTCCCTGCATGACCAGGACTGTAGATCCACACCAGTTCTTGAAGATTTAAGGCTTCTATGGAGGTTTTCCATTCATATATTAGTGTAAAGTGTGATGTTCTTATTACACTCTCTTGTAATGGATATAGTCAATGATGGCTGGTAGTACTGTTGCGTTCAAAGGGGTGCTGTCACCGTGAAGACAGACACAGGTCAACTCGACCTACACAGGGTAGTGTAAACATTGAAGTGAGAGTACATTGTACGCGAATGGTAGTATGGTTCTGAAGAGTTGACAACTTGGTAACAATATATTCATACTCTCACATGTAGCAGTCAAGGATTACTGGGACTACTGTGTTCTTTTTATAATGTTTAATGAGACGCACACTGGAACAGTACGTGTATGGTTACAGGAACACATGACGACATAAACAGCATAGTGTTGATCAATGGTGTATCATCTTAAGTTAGCATACATGCTGGATAACCTCATACTGGAACATTTGTAGTCAAGCATTCAGAGTTCCATAGTTAATACACATATATATCAGGTTGTACTGACAGATCACGTCAGTTTATACATAATGTTCGTAGTGATTCCTAAACAGAATCTCTCTTAGCATGAGTGTAGCTTGTACTCTCGTGGAGATTTCTTCAAATAGCATTTAGTACATATCTTCGGAGTAAATGCTAAATCTCCCATAATAGATCTTTCTTTCATAAATATGATCTTTGGATCATTATCGGGTAGTAAGGAGACATCCCTGTTCTCTGATGAATGAATGACAATAATTCGGATTCCAAGATGGCTTCCTTGGTCCTTAACATCGCTCACACAACGGTGAGACGACAAAACTTCTAGAAAGATTCATTTCATAAGGATATCAAAGTTTCCACCAATATCAGCATTATCTGTCCTCATAATTGCTGTGTAGAAACATTATTAGTGCTGCTAAACGATATGTCGTTCTGACATCTGAACATAAGTAGATTCATGTAGGCCTAAACATAACCCATCGTAAGCCTAGGAACGAAGTCAGTAAAAGTACGTTTACCTTGGCCAAGAATAAATAGCAAGCACAAAACACTTTTCAGGCGTAATAGAAACAATACTGGGGAACACATAGACTAAAACAGTCCTAGAAGACACAATCTTCTTCCCCATGATAACTTGAGATCACAAAACTCTGGACCGCTCGACATGGCGTCCCGCCAGACTCCATAACCGAAGAACACACTCTCTTATCTTCATCCACTGTAAGTCGTGCTTTTGAAATGAAATCTGAGAATTCTAAACCTACCTCAGGTCTCATTGTTTTAAACAAAAGACGATAACCTTCTTCTGACAGCTGATATCTCTTTATCAAAACTGCCCTAATAGCATCATAATTATCCTTGTCGGCCTCTTCAACCAAAGATAACTTAGTCAGAGACTCCCCTTTTAAATTTTCAGACAACTGATGCACATACTGTGATTTGTCAACATTATGAGCTCGACAAGCACGTTCAAATCTATCAAGCCAGAATGTTATATCATCACTGGCAGAGTTGAACGCTGGCACCTTGACCTTATAATTAAAAGGTTTACCATTGAGTATATTGTTCTGTAAAGCTCCACTGTAACATGTTGTTTGTGGTGTCACTACTGTATATGTCCATTGTAGTGTACAGAGTTGTGGAGATCAGGCATGCTCCAGTCTACCCAGCTGTAAATGGGTAACTCACCCTAGTCCTGAGTTAGGGAAGGCAAAGGCAGCTGTAAGCAGTAGTTTCCCTCTAAGGCTCCAGGGGAAGCAGGTCCTAAACTTGGTCAATTCAACCGACGCAGGATGGTGTAGATATAGAGTAGAAGTGTAGAGTGTGATTAACGCGAATGGTGTACTGTTCGTGTTCTGACCAATCTAATCACTCATACACTTGTGTCTACAAGGCACCAATGCAGACTGCTGGAATCTTTGTTTACACAGTTTATTTAGACGCACACACTGGGACATCACGAGTAAATCATGGGTACAGTTTGACACATCAATTTGCAGGCATACATAGCAGATCACAAGTCATGACACGTTCATAAATAATGGGTAGTACATCAATAGCTTCCAATGTCATGATACATAATGGCCGCATCCCCTATCTGACTAAGCGCGTCAGTGAAGGCGGATCGGTAAGTAACTAAAGTTGCTTTATGTTCACAGTTTATATCATATATGAAACCATGGAAGAGGTTTCTATCAACATTGAGATCTCCTTGCCACTGTCCGAATAGTAAGATACATGCCCCGTTCTTTGGACAGTGATTCAAAATACGATGACAGGAATGTAACATGGCCGCCTTCCTGAGTTGTCACTCACTCACAGGAGGGTATATCTAAGCCAAAGTTAATTTGAAATATATAAGAATAATTTCTTAAAGTTCCTCCAAACAGTTCTACAGTAATCCAGTTACTTCACGTAGACCTAACTGCTATATGGAAGCCCGTCATCTTCGTCGATACAAACGAGACCCTAGCGTTGTGAAGCACAAAATTCCAGCTAGGTCTAACCGACATGAGATCATCAAAAATAGGGTCTGGAATTACCTGGAGTCCGAATCATACCTGGTACCGTACATTAGGAGAGTCTCTAACACAAGCTCTAGTAAAGACACAATCTCCTACAGAAGAAAACCACTTCATAAATCATTTTTATTGAAGAATCTACCAGCCCTGAAAAAATGCGTAACCGCCATTGTAAACAGTACCTCGGAACTCATCACGACTTGTCAAGACAACTCCTACTTCCGCTAGAGCGGCATAACAGAATATAGTCCTGCCTACCCATCAAAAATATACAATACAGGACTGATTCTACTTGTACTAATAATATGTAATACATATGAATTCAGGCCATAAACATAATAAGCAAATTAATATATTTTCTGGCCCTAACAAATAAGTACGGACATGGGTGTCATATCCATGCGCCGAATCAATATCAAGAACGATTACTCCTATGATCAAAAGTGTAAATCAATCATGAGTTATCTCGCTTTACCATAGACAGCATTTTCATACACAAATGAATGAATGTCTATATCTTTTCCATATTAAATAGCCATATCGATTTTTGTAATATGTGCGTCAAAATATGCACGCAACAGATTACCACACCCCTCGGGAAAAAAAAAGATACATTTTTTTTTGAAATACATCTAGGAGCAACATACAATAGGCTCACAATGCACCAATAACAATGCGCAGATGATAAGCATAAGTTTTATGACCTTAGAGAAAGTACTTCTCTAAGTATAAATATTTCCAGAGAGGTGTCACCAACGCATACTACAATATTAGCAATGACACAATTTCTACATTAGTTTAAACATAAATTTCATCTAAGATATCTTAACATCATGATCATCAAAGACGAAAAAAAACATTGAAAGATCAGCGGTGAATAAATATCAATGAACCGCTAAGTAGTGTTACAATCAATATATGATATTACCTATGTGTACACATTTCAACATAGGAACAACTGTATCCAAGTTAGGTATATAATTTAACAGTTATGAATCATGTGGGCATCTAGACAAAATATCTGCCATCACATTTTCTGACCCACGGATAGCTCGCACCGAAAAATGAAATGGCTGCAGAGCAATCGCGTAACGCGTTGATCTCGCGCTCTTCAGATTTTTACTCTGAATAGCCGTAAGAGCTTTCTGGTCAGTTTCCACGATGAAATGCACGCCAAGAAGAAATCTTTGCAGTTTAAGGATTGACCAAACCATAGCCAATAATTCACGGTCTAGGACCGAGTAGTTCTTCTCTGCGGCATTTAATTTACGAGAAATATACATCACAGGATGCAGAGTTCCAGAGTACTCTTGCATTAGTGCTGCTCCAATTCCGGTGGATGAAGCGTCACTACGAAGAATAAATGTCTTATCCTTAGAGGGCAATACTAGGATAGGTAAAGTAGAAAACATAGTTTTAACCTTATCCAAAGAGGATTGACATTCTTGAGTCCAATGGACTACATTAGGAGACCCTTTCTTTAGCAAGGAAGAAAGAGGTGACATAATGGAGGACAGATTCGGAATGAATCGTCCATAAAATTGTATTAGACCTAAGAGACTTCGCACTTGCTTTTTAGTCTTAGGAATAGAAATGTTAAGTATCTTACTTGTATTATGGTCTTCTGTTTTTAGGAACCCATGACCAACACGGTGTCCTAAGAAAGATATTTCGCTAAAACCAATACATGCTTTCGTTGGTTTCGCTGTCAGGTTATGCTCGCGTAAGATAGACAATAGTTCATTTATCCCATTATAGTGATCGTTCCAAGTATCACTGAAAAGGCAGATGTCATCAAGATACGCAATGACATCTGAGCGATGAGATAGGATTCGACGCATCATGCGTACGAATGTTGCAGGGGCGTTCATAAGACCGAAAGGCATGAAATTCCATTGGAATAGACCCCTAGGCGTCGAAAAAGCAGTAAACGGTTTGGCGTGTTCGGATAATGGAACTTGCCAATATCCCTTAGACAAATCGAGTTTAGTAAAGAAATGAGAATTCGATAGTCTCGTAAGTAGCTCTTCTAGTAAAGGCATAGGTTCAGCATCAAATTTCGTCACTTGGTTCAATTTGCGATAATCCACGCAAAGACGTATGTTATAGTCTTTTTTTCGTACAATAACCATCGGCGAAGAATATGCTGATGTGGATGGTTCAATAATTTTTAACTCTATCATCTCATCCAACTCTTTCTCTACCTGTGCTTGAAAATGTATCGGGATAGGATACGGTCTGACTCTTATAGGACTATGGTCAGTAAGAATAATGTCATGTTGAATGACATCAGTTTGACCAGGAATGTCAGTAAGGACATCCTGAAATTGTTCTAACATAGTAGAAACTTGTTTCTGCTCTCCTGGAGATAATTCGGGAGAAATTGCAACATCTTTCCATGATTCATTAGAGTGAAGAGGAATCATTGGAAAAGGTAGATTTACATCCGAGAAACTCGTTTCCTCATCCTGTATTACTGACAGAGATGAGTACTGTCCATGTTGGACTGGAAAATCGTCCGTTGCCTGGAAAACAGGTTGTAAATAATACGGACGATCATGGAATTCCGTCAGCATGTTGATGTGGAAGGTTATACGCTTCCCGTCAATATCGACGATATAGTCAACATCGGAAACTTTTGATATTATATCGTACGGACCTTTCCAAGAAATAAGAAGTCTATTTTCCCTACAAGGTAGCAAGACGAATGCTTTGTCACCTGGACAAAGTTGTCGCAAGCATCTCTTTTTATTGGCAAAATCCCTTGCCTTCTGTTTCGCAAATTCAGAAGAAGCAGTTGCCAATTTGCATGCTTCAATAATCTTGTGTCTAAGTGCGATGACATATTCATAAGAGGATTTTGTGTCATCGACAATATTATCAGCAGTTATAAGATCATGAAGTAAGGACATAGGACCTCGCGGTTTTGCGCCAAAGACAAGTTCAAAGGGAGAAAATCCTGTATGTTCGTTGGCGACCTCTCTATATGCAAAGAGAGCTGCGGGTAAAACCCTATCCCAATCCTGAGGATGATCTTCTGTTATCTTACCTAGTAGGTTTTTCAGAGTTCTATTCAGACGTTCCACCATCCCATTGGACATAGGATGATAAATACTACTCAGCGATCTCTCTATCTTAAGAGTCGACATTACTTGAGACATGGTATCCGATATGAGTTGGGTACCGTGGTCGGATAATATTTCTGCTGGAAACCCCAGACGAGAAAATATTAACCAAAGAGCATCTGCGACATCAGCAGTAGTTATGCTCTTTAGAGGAACAGCCTCCGGCCAACGTGTGCACATATCAACACACGTCAAAATAAATTGGTGTCCTCTAGCAGACTTTATCTTAAATGGACCAATGATGTCTATCGCCATTTTTTGAAATGGTCGAATGGGAATGTCTGCAGCCTGAATAGGTGCATCATGGCGTGGACCTCTGGATTTAATCTCTTGACATACTTTACAAGATCGACAATAGATTCGTATGTCCTTATTCACAGCAGGCCAAAAGAAAGATTCAAGAACTCTAGCTTTAGTACGGGAAAAACCCATATGTCCAGCACACTGCGAATCATGAGCGTGCTGTAAGATTTTAACTCTCATATTTTTAGGCACAAGGATTTGAGAATGAATGGACTTAGCGGAGTCTTGTACCATACGTACAAGTACGCCATTCTTCATCGTAACCCAAGATTTACGATTTGTATCCTTATTCGGATCACCTTTTGTTGCCAGAGTAAAGAATTTCTTTAGAGTAGGATCATCTTCCTGCTGTTTTATAAAGGAATCATGGGAAATCTCCAAGGGATCATTTTGGATCAGCGCATCATTATCTTCAGAATGTGAAGATTGTGGCATATTAAGAGCTTGAGCCCTAGTGATTACTGCATTGGCAGATTGCATATTAACATTTTCCCAATTAGAAATTTGCTGTGGAGTGCATTCTTTCACTCCATGAATGCGACCGATGATAAGATCAGCGATCGGATTCGGCAAGAGACATGCTTGCACCTCTCTCCTGTAAAGAAAGGCGTAGCAATATTGATAATGGCAGTGGAGTACTTCTCCAATGTGCCACCAAATGTTACACATTTGACTACATCGCCTGTAGCTCGAGAAGGGTTTACGAGTGATTGCCTCACTCCGATGGTAGTGCACCCCGAATCGAAAAGAATTGATACCGGAGTACCATCTATTAGGCCTCTATTGAAGACGAGAGCACCCCTTCCATTATGCGCGATTGACGCAGGGAGAGCGGGAAGCGGGTGACCGCAGCTTAAAGTAGAAACTGTGGTTGGATCGAATAATGTTTTGCATTGCGAACACTCAGATGCCCTAGCAAAATCGAAAGCGGAATTTGCTACACTATTGGAGTCTTTTTTATCATTATTCTGATTACCGGCGTCGTGGAACTCCTGTTGTGCAAAGTTAGCTTGGTAATAAGATTTACCATGTCTTTTGTGTTGTGATCTACCTCGGTTATAATTGTCTCTATAATTATTATTTCCCCTTTTATAACCCCTATTTGGGTTTGAATCATAATATTCATGATCATAATCATCACGCTCATTATACTGAGTATCCCTGTAATATTGGTTCTTTTCTCTCCATGAAGCACTTGGGTAGTTCCTATAGCTACTCCCCTTTCGAGAATGTCTAAAATTATGGGTACCCCTCGCGTGTCGAGGACTATCAGCCCGATTCCAGTTCTTCGAAGAAGAACCCTGATTTGAGTGGTTATCTTGGTTTTGATATTTATTCCAATTAACCTTTTTATCAAATTTATTTTTAGCTCCTTGGAATTTGTGTGAGTAATTCTGATTATATTCTGTTGCCGAAGCAACTGGCATACTCTCTTTAATGTTAGAGTTACTAAGAATCATGTCAGAGTGTGCCGTGGCATACTGGTCACAATATTCTTCCATTTGCTTTGATGTACTAGGTTTACGCTCATGTAAGAACTCTAGGAATGGTTTATTTACCGAAGACATGACCTTGTCTCTTAGCAATAAATCCGTAAGACCATCAAATGTTTTCTCTATTTTGGATAATTCAATCCATCCACTGAGCGTGTAAGAAGAATAATCCAGCCAAGACACACAAAGATAACATGATATAAGTCCGAATCGTCTCAAACAGACAAACAGTAAACCTAGATTCGGACTTTCAATATTCCTGCAAAACCTTAAGCGAGAACAATCTGTTTCCAGCTATAATAGACATAAAATGATATAAATCTAGATTCCTCCGCTTGTTCAATACACGGGAACAAAACAGGAACCGATCACTCAAAGAATAAAATACACATTTACCATACTGAGTTATTCCCCTTCTTAAAAGTTGTAAGTTCATAAATAAATATCCTTTTATCAAACAGATAGTTACATTTTCATTTGTAATCGTATCAACTGTAATCTGTGCGACATATAAAAAATATGTACGCAACAGACTACCGCAACTCCCGGGAAAAAAAAATGAAATTTTTTTTTTTTTCCATCTGAGAGCCACATAAAATAGGCTCCCAACGCACATATAATGCGCAGATGAGAAATAACAAGAATTTATCAAGCCAAATTAAGGCAAAGTCGCATTATAGATCGACTGGTGAGAATATATATCTCAACATCTCAGAGAAAGTATTTCTCTAAGTGTAAATATTTCCAGGGAGTTGCCACCAATGCTTACTACCATATTGGCAATGACACAATGCATACAATAATTTCAATAACCATTTCATATTAGGTATCATAAGTTCACGATTGGCAAAAGAAACATCATCAAAGAATTAACGGTGAATCAAAATAAGTGATTTATACAATCACCATATTATACAAAGGACAGACATAAGTCTGGAAGTGTATCAGGAAATCTTGGACTCATGTTGAGATCTACCGTCATAACGAGATCTATCAAAATTATGATCTCTGTTGAGACCATTGCTCTTGTTTACACTCCATTTCCAATAGTTATGAAAAGTTGTGTTATTACCCTTATGATCAGTAGGATTTTGTTGTCCACAAAAATAATTATCATAAGGTTGGCAACCTCTATTGAAGTTCCTATAGTTAGTGGAATTATAATGTTGAGCAGCATCAAATTGCTTCCAGTTCTTTGAAAAAGAACCATTACGTGAAAAATGAAAATTAACACGTGATGAACGCCCTTGGCGCTGTTCATAATTATGCCTATCTTTTCTAGCACAATTGTTGTTATTTTTGCCTGTGGCACTGTGCTTAACAGATGGATCGTACTGCTTGGGCTGAGTACGATGTATACTAGTAGTTTTGTTCTCTTTTACCACTCTATCAGAACTTCGAAAAGTTGATGCACGGTTTTCATGAGGAATCTTGTCATGACCTTTATCCAAGTCCTCACCATGATCCAAAAGACTGACACTTGATTTACTTTTGTTGGCCTCACGCCAACTCCCATTAGAGGCAGTATTGTTATTTCGTGGGAAACCATATTTTCCACGAAAAGATTTGTTCACATATTGTTTCATGTTACCATGAGCATTGAGTGCAAGAGGCTGGCTCTTTGCATTAGCAACATGTTGAACATCAGGTCTATGTTGAAATCTATCCACCTTATTATTAGACAACATTCTATTTTCCAAAACAATATCTAATAAACCATCAATTCTGTTGCGAAGTTTTGCAATTTCTATTTCTGCAACAGCTTTCTCTCTAGCAACAGCTTTGTATATTCTTTCGTTAGTTTTAACTTTCCTGTTATAATCCACCCTTATGTCTTGTAACTGAGAAATAAGAGTCTTCTCTTTAGCAATACTATCTTTAAGATCGTTACTCAACTTTTCCTTCTGAGATGTGGTTTCTAAAACCTTAGCTTTCTCTTGAACAAGTTCAAGTTTCAGTGCTTGTATAGCACTATGATGACTAAGTTCATCATTCTTTTCAGAAACAACCATATCCTTCTCATTCACTATCTTTATTTCTTTCTGTTCCATAGACGACATCTTCTCCTCATGCAAGTTCATATTTGCTTTCCTTTCTTCAGCTTCTAATTCCTGTTTCTTCATTTCCACTAACTCTGACTTCAACTTCTCATTCTCTAATTTCAAATTTCGAATCAGAGTTTCAAATGTATCATTATTTTTCATCAACTCAACCTTTGATTTCTCATTGTCCATTTTGACCTGTTCTAGCTCACTAACAAGAGCTTGTTCTTTATCAAGAAGATTGTTCTTCATTGAACTCATCTCATCTTGCAGCTCCTTTTTCTCCATAAGTAATTTTCCAATATTGTTTTGTTTTTCCTCAGTCACTTTCTCCTGTTGACACAGAACCTTTCTGAGTTCTTGATTACCCCAATCAAGTTCTGTTACTCTTTTATCCAGAACTTTCATGTTCTGCTCCATCGTAATTTGCTTAGTAATCTTTTCCTTCAAAAGAGTTATCTCAGATTCTAGGCTCTGAATTTGAGCCACATGTGTATTGCAATCATCGTTACTCTCTTCTCCAATATCTATGTTCATTAATGAGGTCACTTCATTATTAACCAACTCATTTCTCTCTCTGTCAAGTTTATTTTGTATTAATTGTCTTAATGAGGTAACTTCATCTTCTAACTCTTTTTTCTGTCTAAGAGAGAATTCACCAAATTTCCTATTATCGGCTATCAATTCCGTCACTTTACTCTTCAATGTAGCATTTTCATCATTCATTTCTGATAACTTATCAGTAAGAGCTTTCTTATCACTTTGAAGCTCATTTATCGTTTTTTTCAAAGTAACAATATTACTGCCTTGAGTCGTAAGTTCAGCTTCTTTGTAAAAAACAGTAGATATAAACTTAGAAAGTCTCACTGCTTTCTCTGTTCAATAGCTGTTTTTATAATAACACTTAGCATATTCTTCAAGACCATCACTCGCTTGAAGTAGGAATTGTTCTGTGGCATAATTCTCACAGTCTTCACCAAATAAACGCAATTTTTTTCTTCCTTCCTGAAGAAAATAATGTACACCATCCATCATTTTTGACATTATATCTGATAATGATACTACTCACTTGAAACAATAATAATAAAATATATATTTCAAGGTAATATAGCAAAAAGTTCTTAATCACTGGATTAATCAGCACACTATCACAATGTCTGTGTGAGACAAGCCTTATCAAGGTCTTGTATATTTCTTTGAAAAATAACAATTATAAATTGCTGCAACACTCTATAACATAAGTGCAATGCACAAGAAATAGTGTCTTATCCAATCAACTGTGTACCTTTAGTAACAGCCATTAATCATCAGTTGATTCTTTCACATAAATCCATATGATCAACTATATTTTAAATAGTGTATGTCGATCAAGAACATAACAAAACAATTATACAAGACAACATGAAAACATTTGCGGAAATCAAATAAATCAAATGGAAAAAACAATAAAAATAAACCGCAAGAGGATAACAAATACAAATAACGCCACAGTATATAAATATAAATGTTGTATGAAACTGAAAGATAGAAAAGGGTAGACCAACAAATTACAAACAAATCAAAACAAAACTAAAGAATGTGAAGAAAATTCCGAAAACAACACTGACCATATCGTCACAACTAACAAAAAATAGCAACAGCAGTCGCTTTGCAAATTCCAGTATCGGAAATTTGCACACCCTATAGAAAGCGCTCACAATAGACGACCTCTATCACACGGTATGATCTAAGGGAGACTCCGCCCAACCGAAACAACAACCCGCAGAATACAAACAAATATCACATATAAACATGTAAACATAAATGTACATATAGCATAAATATTCATAATGTAATGTAATGTAATGTGTTGCAGATAGAATGTGTTGCGAAGAAGGCTCAGTTATACGCAATAATGCTACAGTACTATGGTACTTTATTAAATAATCAAATCTGGCCTAAATCATAAAAGTTCAACACAAACTATGGCAGTGCAGGAGAATCCACTGTTTACAGTTCCTCAGAATCACAAGTAAGACTTCTCGCTTCAGTTGCACTGTACATTTTGCAAACACTGTCAAATATATGTTCCAACACTGATGTGTAATGCTGTCTTTTCCAAACAAACTTGCTGTGTAACGCTGTCTGTTCTATGGCAAATGTCCATCAACAAAAAATGTCAACAAACGCTGACCTAGTTACTGTATACCTCGATAGGACAGGTCACGCTGACATCGACTGTAGAGTTGTATAGCTGTCCTACTGGTGTTGATGTGGTCAAACAAATGTTCTTGAAACTGTAAAATGTGATTCTCAACACAACAAAACTGCGTAGGCTGGACCCAGGAATCTGGCTCACCACTGTAAAGTTCTCTCACACTGTAAAGTGCTGTGTATATTGTTACGCTCATGTAAGAACTCTAGGAATGGTTTATTTACCGAAGACATGACCTTGTCTCTTAGCAATAAATTCGTAAGACCATCAAATGTTTTCTCTATTTTGGATAATTCAATCCATCGTGAGAGTGTAAGTCATGCTTTTGAAATGAAATCTGAGAATTCTAAACCTACCTCAGGTCTCATTGTTTTAAACAAAAGACGATAACCTTCTTCTGACAGCTGATATCTCTTTATCAAAGCTGCCCTAATAGCATCATAATTATCCTTGTCGGCCTCTTCAACCAAAGATAACTTAGTCAGAGACTCCCCTTTTAAATTTTCAGACAACTGATGCACATACTGTGATTTGTCAACATTATGAGCTCGACAAGCACGTTCAAATCTATCAAGCCAGAATGTTATATCATCACTGGCAGAGTTGAACGCTGGCACCTTGACCTTATAATTAAAAGGTTTACCATTACCACCAGATGCCTGATTAATGTTACTCATACTAGTCAATCTTAATTTCTCTAATTCAAACTCATGTTCTCTTATTGATAGTGGAACTTTACAATTAGTCATCCATTTTGTATCTTCCGAAGCGTGGACTGAAGCGCAGTCATGTGCTTATTCTGCATCAAGGGTCTGCAAGGAAACTCCAAATGTTTTCACTCTTGTATTAACAGTTCACTTTGACAGGCTGTCATTTCTTCTTATATTTTTCTTCTTTGCCCTATTTACAATGATTCGACAGAAGATGTGATGCCACTTTCACGTATCGGCAGTTGTTCATACTATTTGAAATTGAAAACAATATATATCCTAATTTTAACCCATCAGAGGTTGACAGGATATTTCTCACAATCAAATTAAAAATTGTCATGTCTTGATATTATCTACCCATGTAACGGGTGTGAACGAATTCACGTTCCTCGTGTGTGAATTACAGGATTAGAAAACTAACCAAGACTCTGAAACACCTATGAGTGGCGTATTTTTGGAACCAGGCAACCTCTGAGTTTTCGAGTTGTCTGGCCAATGCATCAGACATCAATTAGCTGCACTAGAGAGGCCCAACACCACAATTCCAACTGCGGTGCAACATGCTGAGAACTCAGCACTGGACACCAAGCTTGGGGGAATCACTCAAGCCCCTGTTTGAGCTCCATCATTTACCTGGTCACCTGCAGTCAGGAGTATCCCACAGTGGATAGAATGCAGGTGAGGGGTCTTGGGAGGTGACTGTGCAGGACATGAAAATTCCCCGGAGCAGCCTAGAACCAGAGCACAGTATTTTAGCCCTGCATATTTGGAGTACACCCTAGGTAGCGGGGAATGCTCAAAATGCTGCCTCTCTGTTTCTCTCCCCCCCCCCCTCCCCCCCAATAGCTTAAAACCAGATCTGAGGTACCTTTAAATGCATGCTGAGCCAGGGAAAAAAAAAACCAAGAAAGAAAAGAGAGCTCACAGCTTCATCTCAACAAGTTACCTTCATCTCAACAAGTTATGTTCATCTCAACAAATTACCTTCATGTCAACAAGTTGACTTCATGTCAACAAGTTACCTTCATCTCAACAAGTTGCCCTCATCTCAACAAGTTACATTCATCTCAACAAGCCTTCATCTCAACAAGTTGCCTTTATCTCAACAAGTTACCTTCATCTCAACAAGTTACCTTCGTCTCAACAAGTTATGACAAGGGAGAAAACCCTAGATCTACAATGTAAATAATACCAAGGAAATCAACTTCGCGTTGCTGCAAAAGAGGGACAATCTCAGCTGCCCTAGTTAAACAACAACTACAACCCATTTTGTTGTTGTTTAACTAGGGCTGCTGAGCTTCTCGCTCTTCAGCAGCCAATACCAAGTTGAAGACTCCTTGGTATTATCTACACTGTAGATCTAGGCTTTTCCTGTGGCTTTTCTGCCATTCCGAAACTTATTGAGTTGAAGTCATGAGCTCCAGTTTCTCCAGCTTGACTTGTATTTAAAGGATTGTCACATCTAGTCCCAAGCTAGGGGTAAGAAGTGTGTGGCATACTGTGCATTCCCCGCCATCCAAGGGGGCTCTCCAACTATGCAGAGCTAAATACTGTACACTGGTTCTGGGCTCTCCCAAGGAATTGTCACGTCCTGCACAGAGCCACTTCTCAGCTTCCCATGCCTATCACTGGGTCCATAGTGAGATCCTTCTGCATGCAGTCAACCAAGTCAAATCCAAAGAATTACGCCTGGGGCTCAAGTGACTTCTCCAAGCTTACTGTGCAATGCTGGGTTCTCAACAAGTTTCACCACAGGGGGAATACCTGGAAGTGTGTGGATGATTTCAAGAGCCAATGAGGATGTAATTAGCCTCAAAGACATAGGTTCACTTCCATGTACATATATTGTAGCATTGTGCATAACTGGTGGTCATATAAAAATGACTCCAGATATGACTCCATGCACCAAAAACCCATGTAAAAGTGATATCAACCTTTTGCCTTCAACTTGTCCTATTATAGTTTTGAAGAGTGTAATGTTTTTCATCATATGTCCAACACATTTTATATGTCTAACTTCGATGTATTTTAAAAATTCTCTTTTTATTCATAGTTTTATTTTCCCAATCAGTTCTTTGTTCTCTTCTATTTCCATGAGATTCACCTCATTCTTCCGCATTTAGTACTGATACTATCCAGAACAGCATTTACAACATGGTCCCATCTGTAGTTTAAGCCATTTAAATTAAATTAAATCTTCACTTCTTTTTTCCCTCTGCAATTCTCTGTTACTATAAGATTTTCAATATTTTCACTTGCTCCAGTACCTATTTATTTATTCCTATGTTGGTGAAATATGTTTTACCTGTTCATTCCCACTGTAAAACATATTTGTTGGTTAAATAAATGTTTCATAGTGTGGACCAATCATTTTTTTTTTGCACATTTAATCGCTGGCTAAATGTGTGAACTGCAATACTTGTTGATATTTGCAGTTCATTGTGGTGTACCTTAAAGGAATGTGCAAGCTGTATGGGAGGCAATATTTTGTTTTTCCCCAAGGGAAACGACCTTAAATGAGACAGTAAATGGTAGCAACTGAATATAATTAGCTAAATTCTAGACATTACATGTCCTAATTATAGCCCATCAAGAACTGAACATGACACTTTTGTGTCCATTGACACAAGCTGTCATTCTCCCGTGACATCATGTAGTATTAGTGTGTGTTGATGGGTGTACTGGAAGAAGCATTACCTGTGTGATGGCGCGTCTGAATGTCTAACGGTATGAAAAGGTCCTTATAAATCACACATTCATTCTTGAATGAATGACCAACTCAGGAGTTTAGTCCCACAACAGAATCTAATCAATAATGTCATGAACATCGATATCATCCTAAACTACAGATAAACGTCCTGTCACCAAAATGTAATAATTCGTAATCCTCGTTCATTTCTGCACTTTGGAATATTACAATACAATACAATATAATCCAGCCATACAATACACCGAGCCCGCTCAGCTCTCAGCACACGCAACTAACTTCCGTTCACCTTCTTAATCCAAAATCTAACCCAACACTAAAACTATTCCCCCGTGTTTTTCTGACACAAACCCCACACAAGACAAACTCATCATCCATTCATGTCCTTCACGTAAAACCGGACTGACCAGTATTCCTTCACACTTAACATACACACAGGCCTACACATTATACTGTTCACGCAAACAACCTCTCCATACTTTACCAATTGCCACTCATACACACAATCATCAACATCATCATCATCACCATCATGTGACATCTATTAATAAATAAAGAAGTCATTCCAACATTCAAACAGAATAAAATAAAGGACATAAGGTAACTGAAAACATAACAATAAAACTTCATAAAGTTTACGCACTCACCTTCTCTCATACGGACACTATTTGGTCCACCTTCCATTACTGGAGTTTCTATCATTGCATCCTCCAGTGTCTTTCTCAGTCTGTCTTCTTCCTCCTCACTACCTCGTGGCTGACGTGTGATGTTGGACTCTGTCCATTCACTGTACACATCACTCAAGATTGGAGATTGTTCATAACTTCCTACATAGAGTAATTCAAGGTACAGATAAAATGAAGATGTTATTTGTATTCACTTTAAAGATATTATTTCTAGTTTGGTTTACTATTATTCAATCATTCACTACCTTTCAGCCCCTGGTGAAACATAATCCTTTATCAAAACAGTCCTATGGTGCTGTGCTGTCCACTCAAAGTCCTTTCGTCTCCTTTATGCAGTTCATTCATGTCTCCAGTTCTCTTCTCAACACTGATTATCTACCCCCATAGAAACAGCATTTGCCTGTCAACATCTCATCCATAGGTCAACATTTCTTTTCCTCTTCTGCTCGTTTTTTGTGAATAATTTGTTTTATTTCCATGTAATATTATTATATAATGTAATGTATGTGAGAATGTACCCGCATATCACTGTACTTTAGAAATGTGAATCGTGAGAATGTACCCGCATACCACTGTACTTTAGAAATATGAATGTTTTCGTTTGCTTAAATGGGATGATGTATATGAGAATAAGCAGATATACATAATTTTTTTTTTTTATTAACTGCTCAAAGACTTTACCTGCCACAGAAGTGAGTAAGAAAGTGTTATTATTACTATTTCATTTTCCACCAAGAATGTATGGATATAAGTGAGAATGTGTTTATGTAATTTTTGTATTGATGATTGATGACACATTAAAAAATACAGATTAATTGTAGAAGGTTTGACCGCATGAGTGTCGGTATACAGAATTTTTATTTTTTTTTATTTTTTCAATTACTATCTTGTTTGTTTAAAAAAAAAAACCTACTCATTTTTTATTATGATTGCATACTGTAAATGAATGCTGTTATGTTAACTTTATAATGTTGCATGCCTTTAAATTAATGCTTAAAGTAACATGTGGGAACGAAAGGATATAGTATGCAAGATAGATGAGAGTGGAAGGGCAGAATGTTAGACGGGCCTGCACACCCAATTATTAACCCTTCAAAAATAAAGTTTGTTCGTTTGTTCATTCTCAACATATTTTTAAGGTCTCTCTTACCTCTCGTAACCCTCAGGATTCTAAGAAAAACGACTGCCTGGCATTGCTGCCAACATGTTTCGTCAATATGTGTCCTATCCATCACCAGTACCCTTTTCTCATTTCTTATTCCACTGGCACTTGTCTGGTTCTTGTCATCAGTTCCACGCTGGTGATCTTGTATCACCATTTCAGTCCTCTTCCATTCAAGCACCCAGTTATGAAAGTCTGTCATTTCTTCATTTTTGTTGTTCTCCATGTCTGAGAGGCAATTAAGACTGACGACACCTGAGCTGTAGATTATGATTTGTGTGTGGGACTTGATTTCTTCTGATTTACATATACTTCCCTTTTACTGTACTAACTATTAAAAAATTTAAAGGGATTTCTGGCAAGTTCAATGTCCCTCGTGATCATTAGGCACTCTGTTTCTTTTGTATTTGGACCTAGCCTGACAAATGCAAGGGAGCCGTGGTAGCACAGTGGTTAGAGCACTGGCTTCTTAGCTCGGAGGTCCATTGTTCGATCCCCAGTTGAGGTGGGATTTTTTAGACCACAAACAGCTCCGTGGTTGACCCAGTCTTATGAATTGGGTACCAGAGTGACTCTGAGAAGGTTAAGGTGGCCGGCATGATGCTGACCACATCACCCCTAGTGTGCCAATGGCCAAGAAAGTATGGGCCTAACACCATATTCCCAATATGCCTCTATGGGCGTGTCACTGGATCCATGACAACAGCAAAGGGCAGCACTAAGCCCCAGACTTTTAAAGGGCCAGGATGGCAGACTAAACAAAACAAAAAAAGTTATTCACTTATTTTTGAGTATTATTTACTTGCTCAGTGAAACAACATTAGACAATGCGCTCTGCTGAATGCACAGAAGATAACTGTCTCCACATTAATTAGCGAACGTGGTGACGAGTCTACTCTGCTCCGACGCATATTAATGAGCCCAGGTGGAGTTCCACATTTCTGTTGTGCATAGCTAATGAGCCCAGGTGGAGTTCCACGTTTGACGAAAAGTTTCAACAATATTCGGGGGCACTGATGCTACGAGGTGTCTACCATATCATCTAAACAATTCAGGGACAGCTGAGTTTCATCGTCCGTCACACTGCCTTTGTCTTCCCTAATTGAAGAGCAGAGTCAGGTACCACTGGGTATGATACTACCAAGATTCCAACCTGGTAACTTTGCCTTAGGAAGCAAGTGTTCTAACACTCACGCCATTTAACATTCAATGTTAGAGTATCAAGATGAAAGACAACAAATGTGACAGCACTAGAAATTACAAAGAAATTGAAAGAAATAGTGACAAGGAAAATATTAACAGTCTGAGAAAGGACCAAGAAAAAAGAGAGAAGATAAAAACATACTCCTATACCTGCTTCAATATAGAGAGGCACGGAGCTAGCACTCCTGCCAGGACTGGTTGTACGTTCACTTGTAGATGACCGCCTGTAGGCTGGCCGTGTGTTGGGCATAGCCACTGGGCTTGACCGGCTAGGATGCAGTCTGCACATCAAAAAAAAAACCAGCAAGGAAAACAATTTATAATACCTGGTCCGATTATATATCATATGAGGTATCAAAGACTAATATGATTGGTTTGGTTTTAAGGAGTATCTTCATTGCATACGAACAACTCCAACACTGCTCCGATCTCCTCCTTTAGATCACATGAGGATCTCAGCACAGTGCATGAACTCTGTAGCACTGACGAGAATCTCAATGTGTGTGTATATAGGAATCACACATTCTGTAAATATTTTTGTGGTCATTGGGTTTGTAATTTTTTAAATTTTACCAGGGCAGAGGCCTTATGGCCTACTATTTATGGTTTCCAACTGCCGTTAAATTTTTAATGTGTGCTTAACTTGCACACGGGACCACCTATTTTTTCGCCCTTATCTGAAAAAGCTAGGCATCAGATTTCACTACCCAGGAGACCAGGGGGTGTATGACATCGTTCTGAAAAAAATTTCCATCAATTATATTCCCTCTACTGGGAATCGAACCCGGAACCTCTAAAATTTGAGGTGGACACCATACCTCTTAGCCACTCTGACCCCATAATATGATTAACCTTCTAAACAACCTGAATTAGTGCAGTGAAATTTCATTTAACATCTAGTGTTGCCTCCAACATTAGCAACTGTCTGCTACCAACATTAGCAGCTATCTGCTAGAAGTCTCCAACATTTTTCTGTCTCTTACCCTGCTGTCACAATCTGACATAGTACTAGTCATCCATCTTTTGACATGTCCTTACTTATTAGGACTTTTTGTCCATGTATACCGGGGCCTGAAGAGGGAGCAAAGAGCAATAACACATAACCTACCAAACACCTACAGATCTTCATAAATGGGTGCTTGTGTAGAATAGAAGGATTAAAATGGAGGAACAAGGTCACCAATGTGGAACTGATGACAAGAACCAGACAAGTGCCAGTGGAACAAGAGATGAGAAGATGCTGGCGATGGATATGGCACACAATGAGGAAACCTGCTGATAGCTCTTCAAAGCAGTCCTTGTTCTGCAATCGAAAAGAGGCAGAGGTAGACACACACAAAAACACACGGAGAAGAGAGCTGGCGGCAAATGAAAATGATGAAGAAGAAATGGAAAGAACTTCAGATGATGATAAACAAAAGGAGGCATGTGTTTTTTTGAAGGCCTATGCTCCTTGCAGAGATAAAAGATGTTAACTGAACCTACCAATCACACTGTAACAGGTGACAAAGCAGAGTTGGGCATAGGGCTGGATAATCCATCCTGGAGAACTAAGAAGCCAAGGAAACTCCAATGACTATGAACAAGTCATGCAAAACATATAATTCAGATAATTCAATTCAGCAGCCATCTCCAGGATGGCAAGAAGACATGGAAAGACTATGAACTGATGGCACAGGACAGAATGACTTGACTCCTTGTGGAGCCGAAAGGTAACATAAATGAATGAATGAATGAATGACTGATGCAGGGCTTTCACCGTCACCCACTGTCAATTAAATTTTTGACTCTGTGATTTTTAATAAATGTTAATGTCCGTTGTCATGCTCAAAATGTATCACTTTTCTAATTGTAATATTTTTCAATCTTGATTTTTACAATTTCTGCCCCCCCCCCCCCCCCCCCCCCCCCCCCCCGATCCCCATGCTGAAACAGTTGCTCTCCATCGATTTCTACTCTTTTTCAGCTGTCCCCAAGCCATTCCAATTTCCCTAGCCTCCTCCTCCACAGTTCCTCTCCAAGTTCTCCTTGGCCTTCCCATCCCTCTTTTCCCCCGTGGGTTCCAGCCAAGGGCACCCCTTGGCCATGTTTCCGTTTGGTTTCATGCAATTCACAGAGCCCTTGTCTAGGTTGTTCAGTGGCTGCAGCCTGTGTTCCCTTCATACTGGAGCTACAGAGTGTTCCAAATAGCCTACTGAGAAGACAGAGAAAGGTTTTTTGCTTTCAGATACACTAAAAGATAGGAACTACTGATAAATGTAACTGTGGCACCAATAAAATGACTGCTGAACATCTACTTCAAAGGTGTCAAACATACGAGGAACAGAGATATGGCCATCACCAGTGCCATCCTTAGAAAAGCTCTACGGAGATGTCAACAGCCTCAGACTGTCCACTGCTTTCTTTGAACACATTCAAGCTTACGTCTGAGGTGAATGAAGAAGAAGAAGCTACACTAACATTGGCCATAATAACAAATTTTTAAGTTATCTAAGAGCAGTTTGGTAAATAACAAATGATTTCTGAGTAACTAAATGCTGAGGGAACTGACATTTGGGGCAACTTTGCTCTGGAGACAAAAAAAAGTCTTAAATACTGTGTTCCCAATTTTTTATTTAACAGTGTTTTTAAGTAAATCTTAAATAAACTAATTTCTGTATCTTACTTTTAAAATGAAGACTTAAAAAAAAAAAATCCCATATTGAAGCCTTAATTCTTTTTTTTTTTTTAAACTGAAGACTTAAAAAAAATTACTAAAAAACTGCTTCCACACTGAAGCCTAAAGTAATTAGTCAAATTTTCACCAATTTATTTTTACAGCGCTTTGAACTAAATCTTCTTAAATAAACTCATTTTTGTACCTTTTTTTTAAAACAAAAAATGAAAACTAAAACAAAAAAATCTCCCATTTTGAAGCCTCAAACACACACTGAAGCCTACAGTAAATAATCTTGTAATCATAGTATTTTTTTAATGCCTTCCTAAACAACACATAAGCCATCTTGCACATTCTGTTATCATTCAAATACATGATCAGTTGACATATCATAACCCCCTTACCCATATAATGGTGCGTTACAAATGATTTTGAGTTCTTTCCCTTTGTGATTCACTTAAAAAATAAATAAAAATTACACTATGTTAATGAAAAAGCAAATCTAAATATTAAAAACAAACATCTTGGAAATAATGGAGCTTAAGCAGATCAGCATCTTCATCTTCTGCAACAAATAATGGTGGTCTTTCACTGCTGTCTTGGGTATTCATTTCTGCTACTTTTTAATTAATTTTGTAGATTATCTAAGTCTGCTGTGTTTATGTAAAGTGTGTTCTGATGAAGATTAACTAAGTTAACACCAAATATTGATCTTCTAGTAGAAAGGTAGTCCCATAACAGAAACTGCCATAGGGGAGTTGTTAGAGACTGCACCATACTAGGTCCATTTTTTAAAATCAGGTGGGGTGATCAGCTCCCTTCCTCACTGTTTTTTTCCATCTCTAACTCAAGAGCATAGTTAGTTGCCCATGTGATGCTATCAAGTTTTGATTCTGGAGCCCATCTTACTGTACCCGCCCAAAATTTCATTCAAATGAAAATCTGCGTCAACTTACTTCAAACTTTCTGGGTCACACTCATCAGATAAAATGTCCATGGTCGTGACCTGGGTCTCCGGACTGCTAGAGAATGTTGAAGGTGATGACGATGACAAGACTGTGGTTAACTGCGAGTTCTGGTATGTTTTAAAGGAGAATTGTGGTCCCATCCAAAGTCTGCGGTGTGGGCCTACATGAGTGATTATCTCCACCTGGGGAAAAACCATCATCTTGTAGTTATCTCATTATCCAAGATTTCAACATAGGTACATATAAATATATATTTTAACACGCATCTTTCTTATGTGTCACCATCATGTTCCTTTTCACTCCTTACGGAGCACAAAGCCACCACTGCAAGTGATCACCTTGCAGGAAGACTGAATCAAGCAATCACATGATCTTGCAGCAATGGTTTCTGAAGCAATCTGTTTTACATGATGAGGTATCCAGCCTCATGCATAAACTCATATTAGTCGCCTTGTACGTAATGCCTGAGGGAATTTGACAACAGCATATTTATATAGATACTAGTGTAAAAGCCCGTCATAAGACGGGAATTAAATTCAATAGCACCAATACCTAACGGCAATTTTACTTATTCAAAAGTATTAAAAAAAAACTACTGCACACCACCACAGTACACGAACTACGTAGCAGCAAGCAGCAGTGAGGATCCCAATGTGTATATATGGGATCACACAATCTATAAATATTTTTGTGCACACCGTCATTTGCACATTCTTCTCTGGTAAGTGTTACTATTTTCGGGAGAGTATATGTAAGGGAAACAATACAATTAATGTCTAACTTTCAACCAAAGTTGCATCCCTTAGCATTACACACTGACAGAAAAAGCTGGGATTTTATATATAGGATAAATATTTATTTCAACTAATGTCTTTATTATTTTTGATAAGTGACAACACTCACATTCTAATAAGTTGTGTTGTGTTGTGTTGAAACATGAGTTTTGCTTTCAGTTATCTACAAGACCTTAAAAGCATCAAGTGGCAGTGATAAGAGTGGCTTGCTTCTTGAAGCAAAATTACCGGCTTCGAAACATGTAGCATTATTCTTCCGTCTACATAACTATAAATGGGTACGACACTCTGCTCTTGAGCTAGGGAAGGAAAAGCAGCCATACAATTTCACGTCTCTAACAATTCACTTCCCTACAGCAGCATCTGCTACAGTGTTTGCACAAGAATGGGGAGATGAATTACCCGTCTGTGGACATATTACAGACATGCACCTGGAAGACGGAATGAGGTAATAGCATCCGGATAGAAGTATTACGATTATATTACTTGAGATAAAAGTAAGAAGTTATTTGTAATCACTGAGGAGAATAGTACGAAAATCTCACTTCCATATTTGGAAGACATGACCTTTGAATTAACGCACAGAAATTTCCTGGAGGAAATATTTTGAATTACCCCACCAAAACACACAGGTTTAAGCCATACAATTTCACGTCTGTAACAATTCACTTCCCTACAGCAGCATCTGCGTACAACATCAGAAATTGTGAAACATCATGAGAGACATGGGATTTCCAGCGCATTTGATCCATCTAATTGAAACACTATACCATGAACAACAAGCAGCTGTCAGAGTAGCGGGAGAAACATCAGGATGGTTTGAGGTGAAAAGGGGAGTAAGACAGGGTTGCATCCTCTCGCCATACTTGTTTAACATCTATGCAGAAAATATAATGAGAAATGTTCGGAGTGACCAAGAATGTGAACATTGCGATCCGTTCACAATTGGTGGAAATGCGATCCCAGAACTCAGGTACGCAGATGACACAGTTATTCTTTCAAACAGTGCCAAGGGACTAGAACAGTTAATCCTGTCTGTCAAAAGACACAGTGAGGATCAGAACCTTTTTCTGAACACAAAAAAAAACAAAGATTATGTCCACAGACAAAACAAGATGCCAACCAAAAATTACCATCAATGATGAGGAAATTGAAAATGTCACACATTTTGAATATCTTGGCTCCATAATTAACAACAATGGAGACTGCTCAAAAGAGGTCAGAAGGAGACTGGCCATAGCAATGCAGAGGTTAAATAAAATGAAGAACCTATGGCATAACACCAGCAAATTAATAAAAGTAAAACTTCTGAGAACGTGCATCTTTCCGGTAGCAACATATGGATGTGAATCATGGACCATTACTAAAACATTAAAGAAAAAAATCGAATCTTTCGAAGCAAAGTGTTACAGAAAAATTCTCAGAATATCGTGGACCAAGAAGAAGAAAAATACAGACATCCTACACGACCTGAACATCGAGGAAAACTGGCTCATAAACAATATCATGTCCCAGAAACTGAAATATTTTGGCCACATTAAACGCCATAGTGGCTTAGAGAGAGCAGTGATGGAGGGTATGGTACCTGGAAGGTAGGCAGGGGCCGACCAAGACGACGGTGGACACAGGACATTGAAGACACCTTGAACATGACATTGGAGGAGGCAGGAGGGCTGGCTAGAGATCGAGAGTCTTTCAGGCGGGCTGTGATGAGAGCGACGTTCTGCAAAGGACATGCTACATGATGATGACAGCAGCATCTGCTAAGGGACTACCCTTATCTTTTTCATAAGCCTAAAAAATAACCAGTTGATAGCATTACAAGGCAGTCCTTGTTGTGGAATCGCCAGGTAGGAGAATTACAGAAAGACCAAAAAAATCAAATGTAGAATGTAGTCAGATATACAGGGTATCCATAAAAGATTGCACCCTTTTCAAAAAATTTATTCTCGGCCCCATGACGTGGTACAAGTATGCTTTCTATCACAAAAGTAAGATAATCTTTGCAAGTTTGTAAGGTATTTACAAAGACTCAAAAAAGTGCGCATGCGCGCAGTGGGTATTTCAAGTGAAACTTTCGCAGTTGAGTTGCAACCGGTAATTGTTACATGTCTCTCAACACACTGGTCAAGTAGGTGAAAAAGAAAAGAAATAGGTACATTCTTCTTGAGTCTTTGTAAGGTATGCTTAAAAACTTGTAGAGATTATCTTACTTTTGTGATAGAAAGCATCCTCGTACCACATCATGGGGCCGAGAATAAATTTTTTGAAAAGGGTACAATCTTTTATGGACACCCTGTAGATATGAGGGGATAAAAAAGACATGGAAACACATTGAAGAGATAGGACGTTACAGGACGACCTGATGTACATTTGTTGAAGGCCTGTGCTTTATAAAATGCTGAAAGGTAATTTTTATTTTCTGTGCTCTCACTGTAACATTTGATACACATCTTCTTAGTAAAATATAAAATAAGATGTTTGCAGTTTCCACACACAAAGAATTTTAAATTCACCAGTGTTTAGTTGTTACATGGCAGTCTTTGTTCTGGAATCCACCAGGGTAGGAGAGGTGGAGAGACCAAAAAAACCACATGGAGAAGAGAGCTAGAGACAGAAAGGAGATATTTAAGACATACCTGTGAGACCCACTGCTCGTCTAGATCATCCTTGTTGCTGTAATCACTGGACAGGCTGTCCTTGGAGCCGTACCTTGTCACTGGCCCAGGCTCTGCCATTTCTGATAGAAATTTTACATTTATATTTTGCCATTCGACTGGACAACGTCTATCACCACAACAAAAGCATTTTCTTTATATAAAAAAAAAACAACTTTATTTTTATGAAATACATTCAGCACTGGTGATGACAAACTTGAGCTCCATTTCTAAAATCTCTTTCATAAACTAAATTTCTATGGCACAGGGATATTTTTGCGTTTTTTGTTTTTTTTATTAAATCTGAATCATCCTGTTTTTGTATAGAATCAGATTATCAATAAAACATTAAAAAATAAAATAAAATAAAAAAAGCATTTTCAGAGTTCTCGATCATAAAAAAAGGGAAATCAAAGCCTTCAATGCTGAATGTTTACAAACAAGCAAAAAAACATGATTCAAACTGGACAAGAGGAAGAACTTCAGGAGAGTCTACTTTCAGCAATATGTGACAGGCATCATTACTGGACATTTGAACAATGACTTTTATAAAGCTATTTTAAACAAGAGGTATCAAAGTAGTCAGTTATATTAGAAAATTTTCAGAAGAAATGGCTAACCTCTGTTAAACTTACAATTTTTAACTGAATGAAATATAGAAGATGGAATGACATGCAGTATAAAATTGTAATTCAATAAGAAATGGCATCCACATTCTGTAATAGACAGAAATAAAGAGTTATAAATTAATAGCAGCAACAATTGTCCATACTGGCAGATTGCTAACATCCAGTAGATAAATAACAAAGTTAAGACAGGATGAAACAAAAACTGCAAGGTCATCCTAAAGATTTGAACAATAGGCAGGGACACCACTGACAGCATAAAACTAGCTCACTTGCCAAGAGACAAAAGAAAGCAGAACTGCATAAATCTTGCTTTCAGAAAGGTGCAAAGAAAACTCTGACTGGTAGATCTTAGAGGTGCAATTTTCAGAGAAATCTGAGGACAACAAAGGAAGACATGGATAAGATCAGCAGACGAAGTGATGAAAGCATCAGACGCCAAGAAGGTCTCATGTAGTTCGCAGTGGGTCTCAGAGGAGACAAAGAAATAATAAGCCTGCTGCTACCACAGGCATGTCGCAAAAGGTGACTAACGTGTGGTACTGCATGTGGCTGGAAATCTCATGCAAAGCAAATTGCTACAGAAACCATACTCTGTAAGAAGCAAAAAGCATTTTCTCATGGCGCTCTCCTTTCGGCAGACGTGCTAGGTCTTAGCCGCCTATAGGGAAGTGCCCAGTTTTTATATTCATTTTTATTTAGACTCATGTGTCCTACTTAACTCTCGCTTTCTTTTCTTTCCATGGCAAAAGCCTTGTGGCCGCAGCGTTGGTTATTTTCTTTGTCTTTTGTCCTCATAAGACGAATCACCTTTCCTCGATTTTTTTCATACCCATCAAAGAAGCAAAACAGGAGATGAATGAATGAATAGAAATAAGATCGGGAGCCGCGTTGGTGTAATGGCTACGACGTTGTACTGGCGACCAGGTGTTCATGGTTCAAACCCGGCCGTCGGCGTTTGAAGAAATGTTTACGACCGGAAATTTGACTGAATAACCTGAACGGCTCCTGCACATAAATCCCGTGTGGATGGGAAGGAGCGAAGCTCCTGACCGGGTTGGAAGGAAAGTCCACTGACCCCCCAGCCTCGCAATGACATGTCATTGGGCCGAAAGAGCTGGAAAGCTCGAGTGCCGCTGGTTATAGAAAAAAAAAAAAAACATAAGATAGATTAGAAAACAGTACAACTGAAGAAATGCAAGTCACCAAGTTGTCAGCAAGTTAATTTGTTAACAGAAACTCTTGATAAAATTCTGTCAAAAATAGAATAGCCAGTGACATAAACTCTGCTTATGAAGTTTGTGTCTAAACTGAGATTTCAAGTGAAATTTGTAAAGTTAGAATAACTAAGAAGGTTCAGTGATCGATTAAATTAATGACAAGAATTAGAGTTTTATTAGAAATAGATACAGGAACAAGTAAGAAGCAGGCAATCCAGTCCACCAAAAAAAACAATGACACATATTACCAGCTCAGCAGAAGTGAACAAGCGATAATCTTCAGACTTCGCACAGGCCACAACAGATTGAGATAGCATTAACTCAACAACCTAAAGATAGGAACTAGCGATGTGTTTAACTGTGGGACCAATAAAATGACAGCTGAACATCTGCTGCCAAAGTGCCCATATATACAAGGAAAAGAGAAAGCTCATACAGCCAGCACCAGTACCATTTCTGGACAAACTATACGGAGATACCGACAACCTCAAACTGACCACTTTAAACATATTAAAGTTGACGTCTGAAAGGAGTCTGAAGAAGAATTACAAACATTAATTATCGCCATTATTATCTATCTTTACTGTTTCCTGTGGAAGAACACAGGGCTACAAATATTACTAGCCACTGATTCATACTTTAGGCTTTCTTCTACATTCTGACCTGTAGGCACTTTGTTACTTTAGCTGCCTCTTCCACTATTTTTCCCCATGTCTACTTTAGCCTCCCTGCTCTTTATTCCCTTCTGGTTTTCCAGTCAGGGATATCTGACTACTTCTTCTTCTTTCGTTCGCTTGAACTATATTGTCTATATCTGCAATGTTGTTTCTTGTATAAACTTCACTGTCTATTGTAGTTCATACAGAGGTCCGTATAGTTTTGCTTCCAGTGTTGTTTCTCTGGGCCAGTGGGTTTGCCTCAATATATCATATTCAGGGCAATCTTTAAGTACGTGCTCCGCAGTCTGGGGTGCCTGTCCACATGGCTGAATTGCCAATCTTGAATTTTGTATACATGTGGCTGCGGAGGCGGTTATATCCTGTTCTGAGGCGCAGAATGACAATTTGTTCAGATCTGTTCATAGCTTGGTAGTCATCCTGTGTTGGTGGCTTTCTGATTGATTTGATCATCTTTTTCTTCTGATGGTACGTAACTGGTACATCCGGTTGCTCGTCTGCAGCACCTTCTTTAGCCAGTCTGTCTGCTCTCTCGTTTCCTGGTATTCCACAATGAGACGGTATCCACTGCATGGCGACCCTGCGCTGGTTGCACAGTTCAGAAAGTAGGGCGTGTATACCTGAGGGATATCTGACTAAATTGGTATATTTTTTTATCTGATTGCTCCTTACAGAGCATGAAACCCAAACTGCAGCTGGTTCCCTTGCAAGAAGTCTGCATCAAAGCATGCATGTGCCCTTGCAAGAAGTCTGCATCAAAGCATGCATGTGCCCTTGCAAGAAGTCTGCATCAAAGCATGCATGTGCCCTTGCAAGAAGTCTGCATCAAAGCATGCATGTGCCCTTGCAAGAAGTCTGCATGAAAGCATGCATGTTCCCTTGCAATGGTGCTTGCCTGTAGCAGGGGTTCTCAACCTTTTTTCGCTCATGGCCCCCTTCTGAGCCTCATTTACCTCATACTCGCTGTTAGCTGCAGAAAAGGTACTTTACCATCTAACTGTGGCCCATGTTGAAAACCACTGGCCTGTAGTAATGTGTTTTATGGGTTGAGGTTGCCAGCCCTGTGCACAACCTCATATCAGTTGCCTGTTATGAATTGCTTGAGGCACCAGGAGTCCTATTCTTTACTTCTCCCCTGAGAGACCCCCGGGAGCTATATGGTGACGGAAAAGTACCTCCTTATTTGTAAATGTTTATATTCTCACTTGTATCAAATGGATAAATATGTCAAAAGCAGCAATATCTGCTATTTGACTCATAAGTTTTTTTCCTGGCAACACAATAAAAATAAAAAAAACTCTAATATGCCCAATAAACAAATGTTTCAACAGACAACAACAACTGCTGCCCGCTATGAAGTCATGGGCTGAACAAGTTGGAGCTCATGTTGAGTCATGATGTCAATGTGACATTGCATTTTATGTAATAAAAAGACATGTACTTCTCTTTATCTTGACATTTGTGAACATAGAACTAATATATTGATAGAAAATATAATAATTATGAACTAACTTGCATAAAAACCCTGCCTACCTGAAGTATATGTTGGATGCTGAGTCAGAACTGCATCCGTGGCTACCAGCAACGGATTATTTGATGCTAGTGGAGGTTTCACTTCTGGCGTAGACCTTGATCTCATATAGTAAAATATACACAGTAACTAAGGAATGTCATAGCATATGAATGGTTTACAAGTTTTTGATAAGGGACATAAATGACAGGGGAATGACAAGACATATGAATGATATAAAAGTGTTTGATAAGGTACGCAAATGACAGAGGAATGACAGAACACATGAATGGCACACAAGCGTCTATTAAGGTACACAAAGACAGGGGACTGAAGAGACATGAATGGCATATAGGTGTTTTATAAGATACAGGGGGAATGATAAAACATATGAATGACATATAAGTGTTTGATAAGGTACATAAAGACAGGGAGAATGACAAGACATTTTAATGACATATATGTGTTTGATAAGGTATACAAATGACAGGGAAATGATAAAACACATGAATAGCATACAAGTGTTTGATAAGGTAGACAAATGACAGGGAAGTTACAGAACACACCAATGGCATACAAGTGTTTGGTAAAGTACAGAAACGACAGGGGAAAAACAGAACAAATTATGTAATAAATAAGTAAATGACAGAACACACGAATGGCTAAACAATAATGATTGTATGCATGAATGATTAAAAATGTGAACAACAAAATAATGAAAGAAATAAGATGCTAATTAAAGAGTTAAATATTTGGGTTTTCACTGTTGGAACTGCTGAAAGAGTTTTTCTTTTTCCTTAGCCGCTGACTGACAAAGCAATCACTGACCATCACAGTTACCAGCATCTTGAAGGGCAGCAACAAATTCTCTGCATTTTGCTCGGTCTGTAGTCATCCTTAATTTGGTGCCCCAACTCTTGTTTCATGCTTGTCATCTCAGCCTCCACAGTTCTCCGCCAAGTTGTTTCTGGTCAGCCTTTCTTACACCTTCCTTCTGGGGTCCACAGCAGAGTAGTTCTGGTCATGGCATCGGGGTCTCTTCTAAGGACATGGCCAATCTCATGTCAAAATCTACCTGCTATGATATTGTGCATATCTTCTTGATTGCTCCGAATAAGCAGCTCCTGTTTGGTGAAAGCCAAAAAATTTCGTGAATTTTCCTCAGACAGGCTGTATTAAAAGAGGGCAATCTGGACATTTCTGTTTCTCTGCAGCATTCTGCACTGGACAGAAGTACAGAAAGTACGCAACTCTTGTATATTCATAGTTTGGTACTTGTGCTGTATGAGAAACTTCCAGGTATTATTTAGATTGGCCAAGGTTGAAAAAGTTTACCAGGCTTTACAACAATCATTTCAGGTTTGGAGAAAGAAAGAACTAAAAAAAAAAAAATGTTAACCACTCTTTATTTTTGCCAGTTCTGTGCGCCCACTTGTTTTTGCCATATCAGCAATATTTTCATACCTTTGGAAGTTCCACTGTACAAGACCCTTGACCTCCAGCTCAACTGAAGCATCATCTGATGCTTTGTCTGAGCCACTGTGAAGTCTGGGCTTGGGTTCCAGGTGATACTCAGTCAAAATTCCATTCTGATTCAGGATAAACAAGGAATCCACTGCACTCTTCTTGAGTTGGTCTGAGGAAAACATATTGTTCCACATTAAAGCCATAATTGCCATTCCTTCTATTAAAAAATAAAAGCTTAGCAGCATTCTGAACATGAAATGGTCAAACTAAAAATATTGTTTTGCCTGTGTTACCATGGCCCAAAAGGAGAGTGCAGAATAGTTACACTGCAACCTAGCATGTTGTTAGAGGCAATTAAGGAGGGTCGGGCATGGGGCTGGCTACCCCTTCCAGTAGAAAATTCTTAAAACCACAAAAACTGCCAACAAACAATAAGTCAATTCAGCCATTCAGGACAAGAAGATGGCCCTCTGGTAAGGAGGTGAATGATGCAATCCAGAGAAAGCCAAAAGGAGTCTGGGATGCCAACTCACCTTTTTTCTCATTGGGAAATCTCAAGAATAGGCATGTGGAATGTTCATACTCTAAACAAACAAGGGAAAACTGAACAGGTAGCAGCAGAAATGATAAAATTACAGTAAGTGGATGGAGACCAAGTAATACATGGAGAAGAGAACTGGAGACAGACATGAAGGACACGAAGAAGACATCAAAAGACCTTCAGTTGATGGAACGAAACAGGAAATTTGGCTTAAGTTTGCTGAAGGTCTATGCTCTTTGGGGAACTGAAGGGATATGACGACGATGATGATGATGATGATGAAAAACGTTTTGCATTGGTTGAAACAAGGCTGTATTATCAAGGCATGAACAATTGGTACAATGGAAAATTCCTGGGGGACCTGGATTTCGCAGATGATTGCAATAATAAATGTAATAAACAGCTAAAATTAGTAAATATGAACGGGGAAAAAACTACAGAAAGTTGAAAGTTTCAATTATTTAGGCAGTAAAATGACTCAGGATGGTGACACAACAAGAGAAATCCATACTAGAATTGCTTTTGGAACAATATATCCCAAATATATAAGACGACGATGATGATGATGATGAAAAAACGTTGTTTATCAAGGCAGCATTGGTACAATAACCATGTTGCAATAATAAATGTAATAAACAGCAATTAGTAAATATGAAACCCAATATATCCAAATATATTAATCCATAAAGAGTGAAAAGGGAAATAATGCTGATGATGAATCCAAAGGTCAATGTTTTCACATCTGTTAACAAGCAATGTTCACAGTCTGTGAATCTTCACAAACTGACACTCTTTAGTTACACAAAAAAAAAAAAAATACTCAACACCACTCAGGTAACTGTACTGAATGACCTACTGAGGCAGCACAGCTATAGGATACAGGCAATATCTGGTGAGAAATGATACAATGATCAGGTATTGGCAACTGAACATATTATATGAAATTCATTACCACCCTCCAGCTCCTTAAGCAGAAAAGGCATTCAACAAACTTATGCCAAGTCTTCCTGACCTTTGCCATCAGCGCTAGGTCTTTCCAAGTAATTTCATGCCCTTGATGTCTGTCTCCAGTACTCATCTCCATGTGTTCTTTGGTCTCCCTCTATCTATCTTATGCCAGGGATTCCATAACAAGGACTGCCTTGTCCTCTTCATGCCCTTCCACCTTGTATCGTAGACTCTGAGGACATTCTAACTTGAAATTCCCCTTTCTGCTACCACCTGTGCAGTTGTTCCCTTGCTCATTGAGTGTACAAACATTCCAGCTGCCAATTCTGGAGATTTTCCTAGAAGAAAAAAGACTTCTTTCAGCATTCTCAGGATCACATCATTCACATCATCTGGAATTAGAGATAATATATTCTTATTATAACCCATTAGAAGTTGAAAGAATTTTTTTTCTTCATAAATGAAAAAAAAACAACAACAACAATAATGGTAAGATACCTCTTCTCTCCACAGCTGTTATCCACAGTCTCTCTGTTGCAAATGCTGCACACACTCTAAAAACATTGTCATGGCTTGAACTACTGTGGGTTGGGCTCCGTGGACGGGGACTGCCTGAAGAGGTGGGGTTCAGTCCGGGAATGGACAACCCCTGCTTAAGCTGGGCTAATGGCAACACAGATGTGGGGTGTGGGTAAGGTGGCAGGCGTGGGTTTCCTGTGTTGTTCCTCAAAGCATTCTGTCGGATGAGACTTGGATATGCCTCCTGTGGACCTGTAATAAAAATAATTTATCCAGCAATTATAAACAGCAACATCATTTGGTGAAGACATCCTGTAACCTTTCCTTTCCCAAGGGTGTCCTTGAGATTTCAAACAAGTGGTAGGCACCAACCAACATAAAGACGTTGTCTTAATCCACAAGGTAAGAGTACAAAAGGCACATGGAGCTTTAATTCATCACTATTTTTCTTTCCGTTCCTGCACCAAGTATTCACATGCTTTTACATCAGTGGCTTCTGTGGCAATCTTTTTTACATGATGAGATTACCAGCCCCAAGCACAACCTTACATTTGTCACTTTGTCTAACATGTCTGAGGGAGCAGTAGGACTATTCTTGTTTTTGTCTCTTCAGAGACCCCCCTGGGAACTTTACTGGGCCTGCACACGAATTACCTAGATTAAATGATAGAACCTACTGGATAGCTATGACTACACATGAACTACCTGGTACAAATGTTAGGACCCACTGGATAGCTATGACTACATATGAACTACCTGGTACAAATATTAGAACCCACTGAAAGGCTATGACTACACCTGAACTACCTGGATTAAATGACAGAACCCACTGGTTGGCTATGACAACACCTGAACTACCTGGATTAAATGACAGAACCCACTGGAAGGCTATGACTACACCTGAACTACCTGGATTAAATGACAGAACCCACTGGAAGGCTATGACTACACATGAACTATCTGGATTAAATGACACAACCTATTGGAAGGTTATGACTACACATGAACTACCTGGACTAAATGACAGAGCCCACTGGATAGCTAAAGCTACGCATGAACTAAATGGCAAAAATTATAGAACTCACTGAATAGTTATGACTACACCTGAACTACCTGGACAAAATGACAGAGTCTACTTGATGGCTGTAGGATAGAATCCACTGGATAACTATGACTACACCTGAACTAAATGACAGAACCCACTGGTTAACTATAACTATACCTGAACTACCTGGACTACAGGAGAGTACAGGACTGTGCCGGCCAGCTGCCCCAGGTTCAATGTCATCCAGGCCTGCCGATTTGTGGAAACGACTCACTCTATTCACAACCCGTGTCTGGCAATGAGTGCGAGCACAAACTGGACCTGAGGACATGAGGTGATATCATGCAAAGTTAATCAACCAACAAATTAGTTCATCTATCATCTATCTATCTATAGTTTATGTTCATATACTTGAATAATTGTAACTGTATGCAGTGTTTACTGAAGTAATGACAGCTTTACACATGGCACTTGATTTACACAGGTATACATTTTTTAATGATATCAAACTGGCAAACAGTATTTTTCAAATAAAATAAGTGATAAGCTCAAGTTAGAGTAAATTTCTTAATTTAGGCATTACTGCAATTTACATGCCAATGTAGACATAGTTATGGGAGAAGAGTTTATTGTAGCAAAAACATGAAATGAAATCTGAGCCACATGAACATATCATAAAACATATACATGTTGCAACACAAACAAATAGATATGTAGAAGGCAAAAGATTTATAACAAATTAAGATGCATTTATTTTTTGACTGAGTAGTTCTCTGTAGCTGAAAGGTGTGTCTGAACATCAGTCTAAAGAAGACAGAGGTGACAACACTCAATGTGGGCAGTTCTGAGCCCATAACAATAAGGAACCAGAAGGTGGAGCAGACGGACACATTTACATACCTAGGATGCACAGTAACACCAGACGGTGGAACAAGCAAAGACATCAACAACAGAATGAATAAAGCGATAACAGCTTTTGCTAGTCTAAAGAACATCTGGAAGTCTTCCCAGTACATCACAAACACCAAATTAAGATTAAATGAGAGCTGTGTACTTTCTGTGCTTCTCAACGGATTGATGGAGAGTAACAGAGAAGGAAATATCGAAATTGCTCTCCTTCCACACAATTTGCCTAAGGAAAATTCTCCTAATCTTTTGGCCGAATAACATCACCAACCTAGAACTGCTTACTCAGAGTAACCAAGAGGACATGCACACCATCATAGCTGGCAGACGCTGGAGTTCAGCTGGCCACGTCCTCAGAAGAGACCCCGATGCCATCACAAGAACAGCTTAGCCAGGGCACTGTACGAAGGACGGCCGCAGACCGAACAAAGTGGAAGCAGTTTGTTGCTGCCCTACAAGATGCCACCAAGTGTGAGGCCACTGACTGCTTTGACAGTCGGCGGCTAAGGATCAAAGAAGCAAGAAGAAGGAGTTCTTTGTATTTGTTGTTCTTATTCTTTCACATGTATGCAACAGTAAAAGAAGAGAAAGAATACAGTGAAAAGTGTGTGAAAAACAAATCTACAAGATTGGGGGGGGAATGGAGGCAGAGATGATGAATTCCATGGAGGAAACAAAAAGGACAATACTTGAAGCAAAGATCCTCAATAAAAATGAATACAGAAGGAGATTAATGTCTCACTGCCTCAACATAAATTTAATCTAGTGTGACCTGAATCACAAACAATTTAAATACAGTAGAACTCCATTTATCCGAACCCCATGGGACCGAGCATCGTTCGGATAATCAAATGTTCGGATAATTGGATTACATAATGTATCGAGTACATGTACACATATTTCTAAAAATAATTAACCATCACAAGGAAAATACACTATAAAACATATTTACTTGTACTGTAATAATAATACCCACACTGTATTAGATCACTGTATCACCAAAATCTTTTATTACACTGCAGTGCATGTACTACTTGTATTAATTATTTTTGTTAAGAAAGAGAAATGTTTTCAAAATAACATTACAAACGATTCAAAACCAGGCACAACTTACGTATATATATGTACTTGCACAGATGTAGCCCACTATTTAAAATAATGAGGAATCCTCTTTTGCACCAAACTGGATAGTCTCCTTTTGGCTGCTAAGTCCCGCATTCTCTTCAACAGCAGAAGCTGTGTAGGACAGCTGTCATCTTCTTGCTCGTACCAAGCCATCGCTGTTTCTAGTGCTATAAAGGCCTCTTCAGGACTTGGTCGACGTTTTGGTTTTTCTTCATAATCTACAAGTGCATCATGTACTTCTGAGGAGTCTTCATCATCGGTCACTACATGTATTTGGTTTTCTTCTTGCACAAAAGACAAAATTTCTTCATCGTTCAAAAACTGAAAACCAGAATCATTATCATCTTCTAGCCACATGTGTGCATCATCTTTGTCACAGTCCGAAAATCCGGGCATTGCTTGAAACAGTTCCACAACTTCATTTATACAATCATCATTTGTGTCCACTGCAGTAGTTTCATTTCCTCCTTTTTTCCCAAGCAATCTACTCCAAGCCTTGTTGAGATTATCTTGTGACAGGGTGGTCCAAGCATCAGCTAACATATAGCAGCAGTCTTTGATATTAAGCTTTTTGGAAAACGCCACCACACTTTCTTCATCTTCAGCCAACAATAAACGACGCAGGACTTCCTTCTTGTACATCTTTTTAAGCTTTGCTATAACACCCTGATCCATTGGTTGAATCAGTGCTGTTACATTGGGAGGCAGAAAAATTACTTTAAAATTTGCATCAACTGCATTCAATGTATCCTTCTCTGGATGAGATGGTGCATTGTCCAGTAGAAGAATTACTTTTCCAGTTTTCTTTTCTTGTTCTCTCAACCTCTTCACATTTGGGATGAACTGATTTGTATACCAATCAAGAAATATTTCACTATTCATCCAAGCACTCTTCTGTGCTTTGTAACACAATGGGAGACATGTCACATTCTTTAAACAACGTGGTTTTTTGGCTTTGCCGATCATTAGCACCGGTAAACGATGACTTCCACTGGCATTAGCGGCTACCAAAATTGTTACTCTCTCTTTGCACTTTTTAAACCCAGGGGCAGCTGCTTCGCGCTGAGATGCAAGTGATTTTTGAGGCAATGATTTCCAGTATAAGCCAGTCTCATCGGCATTATACACATCATCGAGTGAATAACCTTCTTCTTCCAAAAAAGCCAAGAATGTTTCTTTAAAATTTTTAGCGGCAGTTGCATCGCTAGATAAAGATTCCCCTTGAATCTCCAATTCTCGTATGCCATGACGAGATTTAAAGTTTCTTAACCATCCCTGGCTAGCCTTAAAGTCAGGAGGACCGTCAAGTTGATTGTTGAACTGAAGTGCCTTTTCACACAACAGAGAACCAGAGATAGGTTCCCCTTTGCTTCTTCTTTGCACAAACCATATATACAAAGCCTCTTCCAATTTCACATCTTTCGCATTTCTCATGGTTTTACGTTTCTTCGACCACTTTTCACTATCAAATTTCGATGCAAAACTCATAATTTTATCCTTGTTACTTTTGATGTCAGAGACAGTAGCTTTCCCAACATTGAAAATCCTCGCAAGTGAAGACACAGTTTCACCTTGTCCTAGTCTCTTGATAATTTTCTGTTTTCGTTTCAATTGACAAAACATTGCGGTTCCTTTTATATGCTTTAGGCCTACTGGAAGATGCCATATCGCACAGAGAAATACTTGTACACCAAAATTATTCTGCTGCAGTAGCAGACACAATTATTTTAAGTTGAACTGTCTGTTTAGCCAGTGTTCTACCTAGAACGCACACGTACACTGGATTGATAAACCAGATATTAACTGACTTTATGATCTAACTGACTTCCTGTACGTAAGCGACCGACCATTAGCCATCCCATTCTCTACAAATTGGTCGCACACATTTGAAGTTTGCCGCATCAAAAGATTCAGAATTTTAGTCTAACGTGACTGTGGCATCTGATTTTTTTTTTCTGGAAAAAGTGTTCGGATAATTGGATGTTCGGATAATTGGGGTTCGGATAAATGGAGTTCTACTGTAACAGCTACAATCTTGATTTATTCAAATAAACAAATAAACCAGCAAACACAGTATATATTCAAGTGGCCATTTTGTCCATACTGGAATCAGTGATGGTGACATCAGATATTTTCATTCGCAGGTCGTATAATGAGCATTTATTATTATATATTTAACTTAGTTCTCACTATCTTAATCTTCTGTTTTTGTTAATTTGTCCCTGATGAAGGCCTTGTGGCCGTAACATAGACATTTTCTTTGTTCTCTGACCTATTAAAGCCGAATTACCAATGTTCGTTTATCCTAGTCATTCCCAAACTTTTTTTCTCTGGGCGACATTTTCTGAATGAAATTTTTCTAGCACCACACTCAATTTTTTAGTGATAAGAAATATCTTCAAAAACAAAAATACCATTCCTAGCAGTGCTTTATTCATAACATAGAACATAACTACTTAATAAAAAGATAATGAGACATCCAGAAAATATAAAACAATACAGCTACATAAAAACATAATTCATTCACAATATATACAAATTCAATGCGATGTGAGCTTGTTTTTGTAGGGTAATCTCATTTATATTAACTCTTTGACTCCACAATTATTTTCCACCCTGTGCCATAATTATTTTTTGAAGAATTTTAAACGGTGAAGTGTACTGACTTTTAGTGTAAATTTTATATTAATCTTTTTCTGTGAACATGTACTTATTATATACCAAACTGTAGGGAAATGGATAGAGAATTGTAATATATAACGTCTTTGGTAGTATTAACACAAGTGTGTTAGTTAAACTTAAAACATTTTGCATGTAAAATTGAAAAACACTAAAAAGTTAACTGTAGAATATGATCTTACCAAAGACAAATTACTGTTGTAGACAATAAAACTTTCGTTTTAGTCTTCAAACGTCAAGTTAATTCATATACAAAGTAAAAAAAAAAACATGCTTATGGCCACACTTAGTACATTTAGTGTTATTCACACGTCTTTCTGTGGTCCCTTGTAAGAAAAAAATAAATTATGCAATTGTGCATTACGTAATTTTCAAACAAATAAAGAAGAATAACGTTATATACAAACTTTTTTACTCTTGTTTAATGTTTTAATAGTATCCCTAGCTTCATCTTCTACCAAGAACTAGTGATTAGATGTTACGGTAGGTCTAGTTTTGTCGCTTTTTGATCGGCCAGAATATGACTACGCCCACTCATCAACTAAATCTAGTGTGTCTAGCTTTTCTGCACCGACTCCGTATTTTGACAACAAACTGTGACTACCAAACAATCATCATCAATGTCAGCAGTGTTTCAAAGTAGTTTGACACAATTATTTGCTCAGGAGACTTAGAAAATGTAAATATAAAGCGTGACATATTTCTTTAGCAATAACACCGAAAAACGCAAACACGCGAATCGTCACAAAAATTGTGATAATAACATCAAAACACGCACATGTGCTGCTTAACTACAGTCAAATTAGTTGTTTAAATAGTAGCGGAAGTCATTCTACGAGTTTTAAAATATGAACTGCATTAAACAGACGATTTTTAGGGTTTATTCGTGATAAACTAAAAACCACGCTCTGAGCGTTGCTCTGGAGTCAAAGAGTTAAGCCTCATTTGAGACAAACAAACTCTCATCTCCTCATCTACACAAAGAAGCCTTTCTCTTTTCTGGTCTTTGATATTTGTCAGAGCTGAAAATCCCTGTTCACAACAATATGTTGTGGAGAACTGTATCTAGCTGATATAAAATAAATTATATTACTGAATAAAATCTGAAAAAATTATGGCAATTTCATTCTATGAGTTTCTATACATATATTATACCATATTTATAGCACATGTAACGCAATAAATAAGAACATGACATTCATATTTATTTTGGCATATGAATGTTTTTGAAAACTTCTCTAAATCCTCGATTGAATCTTCTGGCTACACCTGCTATCCTCTCGCACCACACCAGTGTGGTTGCCACACCACTGGGCCGCGCTGGTGTAATGGCTTCGGCGTTGTACTGGCGACCAGGTGTTCATGGTTCAAACCCGGGCGTCGGCGTTTGAAGAAATGTTTACGGCCGGAAATTTGACTGAATAGCCTGAACGGCTCCTGTGATAAACCCTCTGTGGATGGGAAGGAGCGAAGCTCCTGACCGGGTTGGAAGGAAAGTCCTCAGGTTCCCCAGCCTCGCAATGACATGTCATTGGGCCGAAGGGCTGAAAGCCCAAGTGCCGCTGGATAAGAAAAAAAAAATACATATACAATAAAGAGAGGTAACAACTCACCTCCATATGGAGTTATGGGGAATACATGAGTTGTCCCCCTGTGCGTGCTCACAGTAACCCAGCGACTATCATTTGTAAACGCTATATCGGTGACCTGAGCAAGGAAACAAAATTTAATTAAAATAAAATAATAGCTATCTCTATGTTAGATAGCACTGTGATAAGTCGGATAAATCTGCAATACAAGAATTAAAACCAAGTGACTGGTTTACATGACTTCAACTTTCTAAAAAACAATTTTTGATGAACCATGATTATCTTCCAATAATCCCTGACTAAAAGGAAAATGTAGTCCCTTAGTAGGTGCTGCCACAGGAAATGAAGTGTTCAAGACTTCACTATATTAGATCTCAGCATTATGAGATGAGGCGGCCAGTTCCATGTCTCAATGCCTATGCCTTCCCTAAGTTAAGAACAGAGTCAGGTGCCTATTTACATTTAAGTAGACTGAAGCGTGAAATTACCAGGTTTTAAACATGGTTACTTGACCTCAAGAAGCAAGTGCTGTAACCATTCTGCTGCTCACTTGCCCAAGACTCCAAAGAATGAAGAATGCTACTGCCGAGCTCCCCAACAATCACAAACACACAACATAGCACAACTCAACAGCTACAGAAACAACATGTAAATTCTTCAACTTAACATTGGCTGTGAAAGAGTAATAAGCTCAGCAGCACTAGTTAAACAGCAACAACTACTCTACCACTCTGGGTTCTACACCTGAATAGCCAGAACAAATATTGTACACTGCACACTAATATGTGAGAAAACGTCTCAAAATATATCACACATAACAATTATCTTTGACACACTACACATATATATCTTATCATTATTTTCCTTTTCACACCCTATAGAGTATGGAGCTACTACTACAGCTAATACCACTACAGGAAGCATGCACAAAACAGTCACATACTCTTACAGTGGTGTTTTCTGTAACAATCCTATTTATATAATGAGGCTGCCAGCCACATACACAACCACATATTAGTCGTACTGTCCTGCCTGAGGGAGCATCACTGCTATTTTTGTCTAAAATGAGAGTCCTGGGAAATATACGGGGCACGTATATCTTATCTCTGTTGCTAATCTCTGGCAAACGCACACAAAATAACTTACTATCAACAAAAATCTGACCAATCAAAACTGTCAAAAGGAAGTAATACCTTTGCGGTTGTGTCTCCTCTATATAAAGTATACAGATGGTGAACTGCCCCCAGAGAAGACGAGCACGGATGGGCAACCAAACTGAACACATGGAAGTTATGCCCTGTAAAATGGCCAGAAAAGTACAAATGCATTAAAGTCGTGTGTCAGAAGCATCTATGATTAACCAATGGTCAATTGTTAAAAATTTGAAGACTTTTCACGTGTTACTCTAGGGGTTGTAATAAAGCTTACACAAACTTTTCAACAGTGCTGCAATGTAATCCTATGTTTATTAATATAACTCTCTTCTCTTACTCTTTCCTTGTTAGCACATCATAGAGACTGCCTCTTGAGGACACCTACACCAAAGCACAAACTCTTGCAGCAGTGCAATTCTGTAGCAATGTGTTGTATATGATGTGTTTGCCAGCCCCATATGCAAGCTTATATTAGTCACCTGTTACAACATGCCTGAGGGAGCACTACTGTTGGTCTCCTCAGAGATCCCCAGGAACTACATATGGCATTAATGTGATGGGCCGGGAAGACACCCCTGAGGCCCCACCCCCACTTCAGTTCAAGGCATGTTTGTCGCCCATATATTTTCGGTCGGCCCACGTGACTGTCAGATCACGTGACGGCGCGAGCCTGGGTTGTGAAAAATCTGAAGTAGAAGATTGATGAAAATGCCATAATAATGCATTTAAATTAAGTTGTGGTGTAGAATTGTGTTATATTAAATAGCTGTAGGTTTTATTTGTGTTTTCGCTATTCCTAAGCGATAATCGCGTGTGATATTTAAGTAGTCAAGATTAATACGCCTAGCGCAGTAAAGTGAGTGATTAGCCTAGTGCCTATAAAAAGAGATAGCGAGCTACCAGCGGACCTTTCCTAGTATCAGCCGCCAGAGAGAACAGACGACAGAGCCAAACTGTAAATGCATTGAGCACATTAGCATCGGGCACTGTTGGGTGTTTTGTTTGTTTGGTTTGGTGTTATGTTCGCTAGTTTATTTGTTTAATGTTTGCTTTGTCACTGAATGGGCTGTAAAAATAAATATAGCCCCTGCCTCTAGAATCAAGAGTTTTATTGTTGTTCGGGTCGGTGCGAGTGTAGCAAGAGAGTGATCACACATCACAATATAATCATCATCATCATCATCATCTTCTCGCCCACCCTATCACAATTGGCGTCGTCGACAGGATAAGGCAGACAGTGACACTGAGCAAACCGCAAGCGAACAAATATAGTAAACACCCAGCAGTGCGGTCCGGCAGCAAGATGGCCGCGAGAAGCACACGTGCTACGAGCAAAGGGGAGCATGAGGATGCAGATCCAACACAAGTGGTCGGGGCATCAGTGGTGCCAACTGAAGGAACAGTAGCAGGTCCACTGCCCCAGGCAGGACACGGGCAGTACATGTTGGTGTCAACCCACAAGAAAGTGAGGACTTTTGGAGAACGCACAGGGCCAAACGCGGAGGACTATGCAAGGGAGGTTAGAGCTGCGTGGAGGTCCGGCTACATGAGTAAGGAGGATCAAACCGATGTGATACTCGACAGTGTGACCCCAGTTGTCCGCAGGGAGCTGCGGATACAAGTAAGAGACAATGACCCGGAGGCAATGCTTCAGGCCATACTCAGGGTGTATGGAGAATCGAGGAGCACCCAAGAACTAATGGCGCTATTCTATTCAGCGTACCAAGGGCCACGGGAATCGGTGAGTGAGTTTGCCTATAGGCTGCATGAGATATTTGAGCAGGCAGCAGGGGCGCAGGAGAAAGCCAGTGGTGTCAAGCTTGACGAAACAGTGCTAAGGGACCAGTTTGTTGCCAGTCTAAGGGACGACTTGACGCGGAGAATGATGGAGGACAGGGTCCGGCACGACCCTGCAGTATCATTTGTGTCCATAAGAGATGATGCTCTGAGATGGACTGGGAGTGGTCAAACAGCAAGAGCTGGGATAGCCACAGTCACAGCATCCGACGAAGAAATGGCACCCTGGTCACATGAAGGAAACGCCCTAGTGGAGCAACTCAGAGCAGAGGTCGCACAGCTGAAGCGCCAGATGGCTGAAATGCAAGACAGGCAGAGAAGGCCGGCGAGGGCCATCCGATGCTTTCGGTGCAAAAATTTAGGGCACGTCCAGAGGGAATGCCCACAACAGGCACTAAACTAGACCCCTCTGTGGCTGGGAGTCAGGCTGTGGAAGGGGAGCTTTGTGACTCGAATAGAAAGAGTACAGGTAGAGGGGGCAGACAATCACAGGTTGGCATGAGGAAGAATGTAAATGAAAGGGAAGGGCCTGTTTCTCCAAATAATAGGGAGACTGAGATGTTGGTGCGACAAGTGGGGGTCATTAACAGGAGGACCATCTCTAGACGCCACGGGAACAGCCGCAGGTACAGAAGTAGAAAGAAACGTCATTTGTGGAATGGCAGCCAGAGAATCAGGTGCTATAACTGCGCTGATTTTGGGAATCATATAGCTGCCAGGTGTCCATGTGGTCCTCTACCTAGAAGATGTTTCCAATGCAAGTCAGCACAACATTTAGTGGCGAGCTGTCCGTTTGGTAACTCTGCAGCTAGGGCATCACACAAAGTGGAGCGCAGGCAGAAGGACCGCCACTCAGAAGGAAGGTTAGAGATTCAACCATCGCAGGAAATGTCGACCAGCAGCGGACCAAATCCCCAGGAGCTTGAAGAAAGAAACGTGAAGGGAGAGCACCATGAAAACCGGATCAAGATGGTAGGAGGTCGGCCTGAAGGAGTAGTGCTGATGGAAGGAAAAGAGGTAAATTGTGTGTTTGACACAGGTTCACAGGTGTCTACCATCACAGAGCAATGTTTCAGGGAGATGTTTGGAGGGCTCCCCTTGGATGAGGGTAGATGGGTGCGCCTGACAGCAGCAAATGGTGCCACCATTCCATATATTGGTCACTTAGTGGTGGACATACAAGTTGGGTGCACAGTAGTGAAAAACTGTGGGGTTTATGTTGTCAAGGAAGTACAAGGACCTAGAAACCAGAAGAAAACACCAGGGATTATAGGTACTAATGTCCTTGTGGAAATCCCAAACATACAGAACATACTAAAATGGAACCCTCCAAGGGATCAGGAGATGACGCAGAAATCAGACTCTATAAAAGTATGGGTAGCTGGGAGAAAGCAAACCCACATACCTGCTCGATCGATCAGGGCCATAACAGTCAAATGCAGGGGAAGAGGCCAGTCAGAAAGTACTTTTCTCTTTGAGCCAAACAGAGACTTAGAACACAGAGGGCTGATTATGAGTCATACATTGACTGTTCTTAGAAGTGGGTCTTGTGATATTCAGGCCATAAATTTGGGAGATGAGGACTTGTTTTTAGCTCCCGGGACACAAGTAGGAATACTGACAGAAGCTGGGGTGGACTATAGCACATATTTCAGAGTTGTAGGAGCTCAAGAGGTAGAAATGTCAGCAAGTCCACCATACACGAACCCAGAGCAAGAGATGTGCCCAATTGACCTAACCGGGTTTGAGGGCAGTGAGACTGAAGAGCAGGAAGTAAGAGCATTGTTGAGACGCTATGCCGATCTTTTTGCCACAGATGAGACAGATGTAGGGTACACGGACAGGGTAAAGCACACCATCCCATTAACAGATGACACCCCAGTTAAGCAGCCTTACAGGAGAATACCTCCTGCTTTCTATAAAGAGGTACAGGATCACCTACAAGGATTGCTTGACAAACAAATAATCAAGGAGAGTTGCAGTCCTTGGGCCTCCCCAATAGTTTTGGTCCGGAAGAAAGATGGTCGGCTTAGACTCTGCGTAGACTTCAGGGCACTCAACAGCAAGACGAAGAGGGATGCATACCCTCTACCCCGAGTAGATGAGTACCTGGATGCGTTAGGAGGAGCAAAGATATTCTCATCGCTTGATCTGGCAAGTGGTTACTATCAAGTAGCAATGGATGAGAAAGACCAAGAGAAAACCGCCTTCACTACCCCTTTTGGACTTTATGAATACACCAGGATGCCTATGGGTTTAGCCAACTCGGCCAGCACCTTTCAACGATTAATGCAGAGCAGTATGCATGATTTAGTGTTCCAGCTGATACTAGTATACCTTGATGACATTTTGGTGTACTCTGCTGACTTCACTAATCATTTGAGCCGACTGGAGAAAGTATTCTCTAAGCTACGCCAGCTAGGGCTGAAGTTGAATGGAGGAAAGTGTAAGCTGCTTAGGACGACGATTGAATTCTTGGGGCATACTATATCGGCAGACGGAATAGGAGCTATGGAAGACAAGGTGAAGGCTGTTCAAGAGGCCCCTGTACCACGTTCCCAGACTGAGTTACGGTCATTCCTGGGATTGGCCAGTTACTACCGCAGATTTGTGCCGGGCTTTGCAAAGATAGCCAAACCGCTACATGATTTAGTAGCTGCGCTCAATCAAGGCATGCAGACTAAAAGACGAAGTAAGTCACCCATAGGAGAGTTGTGGACAGAAGAGTGTGCTGTAGCCTTTGAGACACTGAAAAAGGCACTAACCTCCACACCGCTACTAGGGTTCCCTAACTTCTCGCTACCATTTATCCTGGAGGTAGATGCATCATTTGAAGGATTGGGAGCAATTCTCTCGCAAGTACAAGATGGAACAAAGAAAGTCTTGGCATATGCAAGTCGCACACTTCGACCCTCTGAAAGAAACTCAAAAAGCAGTATGAGACTGGAACTGCTAGGTCTTAAGTGGGCCATGACTGAGAAGTTCAGAGGTTACCTGCTAGGATCACAAGTAGAGGTATTTACAGACAATAGGGGTCTGGCCTTCTGGGAGAAAGCTAAACTAGGAGCTATAGAGCAGAGATGGATGGCCCAGATGGCGATGTTTAACTACACAATCCGACATCGGGCAGCAAGAGCCAATGGAAATGCAGATTATTTGTCCCGTTTTCCTATTGAAACCGCAGGCGAGGAACTGGAGGATGACGCAGATGTTGCAATAAGTGGCATAACAGCTGAGGTTATCGGAGAGTTTACCCAGATACCATATGAGATAGGGTTGATGACAGCAACAAGCCAGAAAGATATCAGTGAAAGGGTACCGGCCGAATCAACCACAGCACCAGCAACCACTCAAGCATTTCCCACCTATTCGCGTGAGGAATTGATAAATCTCCAGGGAGCGGATGATGTGGTAGCGATGGTTAGGAAGATGGTAAAGGATGGCACCAGACCTGCAGGAAAAGATGCTCGAAAGATCCCCTTGGCTGCAAGGAAACTACTTAATCAGAGTAACCGGCTCGAAGTGACAGATGGGTTGTTATACCGGACAGTGAAGGGATCAGATGGATCCAGCATAAAACAACTGGTAATACCTGAGTCCATGAAACCACGGATACTAGACTCTGCTCACAGGGTGGGCCATCAGGGAAGAGAGCGCATGCTGCAGTTGCTGAGAAGTAGGTGCTTCTGGGTAGGCATCACAGCTGATGTTGACGTCTTTTGTCGCAGATGCAACCGATGTAACGTTGCCAAGGCACCTCAACTGAAGTTTCATGGGCCATCGGGAAACTTGATTGCCTCCAGACCACTTGAGGTGGTAGCAATGGATTTCACCCTGCTAGAGCGGGATTCCAAAGGGTTCGAGAATGTATTAGTGCTGACAGATGTGTTCAGCAAGTACACCATTGCTATACCAACAAGAGACCAAAAAGCAACAACAGTCACCAAGGCCCTGGTGGAAAAGTGGTTCCAGTATCTCGGAGCTCCTCAGAGGATACACTCTGATCAAGGCCGGAACTTCGAGTCAGCGATAGTCGCAGAGCTGTGCAAGGTATATGGAGTCCACAAGAGCCGCACTACAGCTTACAATCCTAAAGGCAACGGGCAGTGCGAGCGCTTCAACAAGACGTTGCATGATCTGCTGAGACCCATGACAGCCGACCAGAAGCGAAGGTGGTCTGAGCATCTAGCGGAGGTGGTTATGGTCTACAACTCTACCCCCCACTCTTCGACAGGGTACTCACCATACTACCTCCTCTTCGGCAGAGAACCGAGGCTTCCTCTAGACTTCATGATAGGCACGCGCCCAGATGAAGAGCCGGAGACAACTGACGAGTGGCTGCAAGGTCACCTAGAGAGGTTGCACATAGCCCACCAAAAAGCTGCAGAGAGAATGCAGAAAATGGCCGCTGACAGGAGGGAGAGAAGTAATCAGCTTCCAGGCCCCACACCATTGAGAGTGGGTGAAAGAGTGCGGAAAAGAGTGCACTACACTGACAGGGCCAAAATACAAGACGTGTGGTCCAACGACGAATTCATTGTATCGTCAATTCCAGAAGCAAGCGGTGGTCCTTATGTGATAAGGCCAGCGAGCAACGAAAATCTGAAGATGAGGGTTGCGGCGCACGAACTAAGACGAAGTGAGGACAAAGATGATTCTCCGAATCTGGTAGATGCTACACTAGGCCTACCTGAGGCACCAGCTTCGCCAGATGAGACAGATCCTGGGGAGGACGTGCATGGTCTAATGCCCGAACCAGGCTGGTATGCCCTGCAGCCAATAGAGGGTCCTGCCCCGAGACGATCTGAGAGGTTACAACTGAAGCGCCAGAGGGAGTGATGTTGTCGGGACGACAACAAAATCAGGAGGGAGATATGTGATGGGCCGGGAAGACACCCCTGAGGGCCCCACCCCCACTTCAGTTCAAGGCATGTTTGTCGCCCATATATTTTCGGTCGGGGCCCACGTGACTGTCAGATCACGTGACGGCGCGAGCCTGGGTTGTGAAAAATCTGAAGTAGAAGATTGATGAAAATGCCATAATAATGCATTTAAATTAAGTTGTGGTGTAGAATTGTGTTATATTAAATAGCTGTAGGTTTTATTTGTGTTTTCGCTATTCCTAAGCGATAATCGCGTGTGATATTTAAGTAGTCAAGATTAATACGCCTAGCGCAGTAAAGTGAGTGATTAGCCTAGTGCCTATAAAAAGAGATAGCGAGCTACCAGCGGACCTTTCCTAGTATCAGCCGCCAGAGAGAACAGACGACAGAGCCAAACTGTAAATGCATTGAGCACATTAGCATCGGGCACTGTTGGGTGTTTTGTTTGTTTGGTTTGGTGTTATGTTCGCTAGTTTATTTGTTTAATGTTTGCTTTGTCACTGAATGGGCTGTAAAAATAAATATAGCCCCTGCCTCTAGAATCAAGAGTTTTATTGTTGTTCGGGTCGGTGCGAGTGTAGCAAGAGAGTGATCACACATCACAATATAATCATCATCACCATCATCATTACAGTTCTGCTTGGCAGCCCTAACCTAAGCCCCTAAACATGAGAATATGTGTGCTCTCTTTGTACGGCCATGCCCACAGTTATCTGAGCACAAAGCTCAAAGGTTTATCATCCTACCATATCACAGTGGAGCGGAAGAGATACATTCCAGAAGTTGTGTAAAATTTTTTCTTTATTATAGTTTTGAGCAAAACACTAATTAGTAATTTTTGCAACAAAATATACAGTTCAGTTCACATATGCTGAGCCGCGTTAGCATAGTGGTTAGTGCACTGGCTTCCTAGCGCAGTGGTCTATGGTTCGATCCCCAGATGAGGCGGGAATTTTTTAGGCCACAAACGGCTCCTGGGTCGACCCAGCCCCAAATAGGTACCAGAGCAACTCTGGGAAGGTTAAGGCGGCCGGCGTGATGCCGACCACATCACCCCTCGTGTGCCGACGGTCAAGATAATATGGGCCTAACACCATATTCCCAATATGCCTCAATGGGCGTGTAACGGGTTCCTTTACCTTTACCTTTTCACATATGCTGAACTCGCTTAAGCTGAATTTCAGTTAAGTCGAAGCAATTTTGCAGGTCCCAGCCAGAAGTCTTCGTTGGTAGAAACTCCTGATAAGCAGAATTTTGGATAAGCCGAAGTATTTTAGATGATCCACGCCATTTTCGCTTATCCAGACCTAAAGAAGACAGAGGTCATGACGCTCAATGTGAGCAACCCTGAGCCCATATCAGTAAGGAATCAGCAACTGGAACAGACAGATGCCTTCACATACCTAGGATGCATAGTAACACCAGACAGTGGAGCAAGCAAAGACATCAACAACAGAATGAACAAAGCAAGAACAGCCTTTTTTAGTCTAAACAACATCTGGAAGTCCTCTCAGTACAGCACAAGCACAAAATTAGGATTATTTCAGAGCTGTGTGCTTTCTGTGCTTCTCTATGGCGTGCAGAGCTGGAGAGTTACAGAGAAGGAAATGTCGAAATTGTCTTCTTTTCACACAACATACCTAAGAAAAATTCTCCGAATTTTTTGGCCGAATACCATCACCAACCAAGATCTGCTTACTCGGAGCAAGCAAGAGGACATGCACACCATCATAGCTGGCAGACGCTGGAGCTGGGTTGGCCATGTCCTCAGAAGAGACCCCGATGCCATCACAAGAACTGCTATGCTATGGACCCCTGAAGGAAAACGAAAGAGAGGCCGACCAAAAACAACTTGGCGGAGAACTGTGGAGGCTGAGATGCAAAGAATGAACCAGAGTTGGGGCACTGTACGAAGGATGGCCGCCGACCGAGCAAAGTGGAATCAATTTGTTGTTGCCCTACAAGACGCCACCAGGCGTAATGGCCACTGACTGCTTTGATGGTCGGCGGCTAAGGATCAAAGAAGAAGAAGAAGACTGCAATTTATATAATATATACACGTCTAGAACAAATATTCTAGACGGGTATGGAGCTTAAGTGGGGCAGTATTACATCACAGGAGGCTATTAGATAGACTTGCAGGATTGGAGAGATAAATAAGGAGGAATACACATGTGGAGGTTATGAGCTGTCCACAGATAATGGGAGCAGGATACATGGAGAGGAGTGAGATAGTTCATGTGAGGCAATGATCAGTAAAAACTAAAAACATCAGCATCGGATGTACACATAGGGGATAACTGTAGAAAACTGCGGTCATATAACTGGACAGGTACTCACAAGTAATAAACAGCAACAGTAGTCAAAATACAAGGTCAAGGTTAGGACAGAATTGGCAGAAGAATGTTTCAGAAAAGTCTAACAACAAATAAATAAATAAAGATTTAAACTATTTTTGTAGTGCCTAGTTGGCAGGATGGTTAGTCAGGATTCACTCCAGTAGCGAGGCAGTGTTGCCATTCAGATGGTCCTGAGTTTGAGTCCCCAAAAAGCCTATCACATCTGCTGTTTTTATGTCGTCTAGTCTTATACTTCTTTACCTATTACGAGTGCCTGTAACATACCTTTTTATATGTATTATTCATCTCATATCAAAGCTATGAAGATTTAATCAACGGCAAAACTTCCACTCAACAAGATATGATAAATATAAGTACTTCTGGGTCAGTGAACTTCTGAATTTAAATATTCTTAGCAAACTTCTATCCACAAGGTTCTAGAAACCATGTACAGAAAGGTCTAGAAAGATCCAGGGCTCTTCAGCAATGGACACCATGATGTAAAATAATGGTAAAGGCAGTTCCATAATAGATACTGCCATAAGGGAGTGAAGTGTGAGAGACTTCACCACAACTAGGTCCAGCTTTATGAGGTGGGGTGACCAGTTCTCTCGCTGCCTTTGCCCTAAATAACTTCGCAGTGAGAGGAAAGTGCTCCAGACCAGACGCTGACATGATGTAGGTCAGTGAAACATAGGCAAAGTTTTGAGCTCTCATGTTTTCATTTGCAGTTGTTGCTTACTATCACCAATCATTTTTTTTTAAATTGGTGTTTGCTACGTGTCATAGCTGACATCAAAGGAGCAATAATAAAGAGGGGGATGTCATGTATGGTGCAGGCAGAGGAGACAATTAGACAGGTGACCACAGTTGAAAATATATTCAAGGAAGAAGAGTGGAGTAAGTCAGATGAGAGCTGCATGAACTACCAGCAAGTCATCATCAGCCTTGGTAGAGAGTGCAGAACTTGGGCCAATGGGAGAGCAGAGCTGGAAATTGATCAGCTGATAAATTATAATGCTGGGGAGGATGATGCTATTGTGTACACTGATGGGTCTGTAAATTGTGGTAATAAATCAGGGTGGGGCTTCTCTGCTAGAGTAAAGGACAAAACCGTCGCTGAACATAGCAAGACTTACATGATAACAAACTCCAGCATGAGAATGAAGTTAGAGGTAGCTACTGCTGCCTTAAGATGGCTGTCTCAGAATTTATTAACAAAGGCAGTTATTGTATCAGACTCACAATTCATGCTTTGAAAGGTCCAATATGGATGGCTCCAACATAAATGGAAAACCTCCAAAGAAGCATCGAATCTTCAAGAACTGATATGGATCTACTGTCCTGGTCATGAAGGGGTACGCAGCAATGAAAGAGCTGACAGACTAGCTTCAAGAGCACTCATAGAAGGTGCATTGGACATGGATATGAGAGAAATACTGAGGGCAGTTCATGATCGTCCATTAGAGAATGACACTGCAATCGATGAATCATCAAGGCTAAGACTGCTGGAATTTGGCATCAAACATAAATCCAGCAGGGATGGATGTATGAAAGGACGCATCCGACGTGTATACAACCAGTGCACAACAGGAACAATTAGCATTCATACCCTTCAACATTTGCTGAGGGAGACTGAGCACATATGGGTTTGCCTGGAGTGCAATGATGTCGATTATCAACAATAACAAAACGTGTCAGTGTAGCACTTCTTTCAATTATTGAAATGCAAGAAAGTGGTTGGTTATATCAGGACACCTTCTTTTAGTGTTATAAATTTTCTGATTGTCCACGCTTCTTATCCTGTTCTGTATTATTTCTCAATGACGGTGCTTTGTTACTACTTTCGGTGTTATTACAGACAGTGTTTGACAATTAATTTTTTTGTCTATTAATCCTGTTGTACATATGTTCAATTGTGGCATTTCTATCACTAACGCCATGGTACCACCAATAATAAATTGCAATAACAACTGCTGATGTAAACTGCTGCTGCCACCAACACTTTAACTACTATTTTGGTGATCTACAAAAGAACATTGCCGATCGTTCCGCACAGAATATTCACTTGGAGTTTACTCACTTTATCAGTGTTTTGCGGTCATGTATCATAGTGTGTAAAGATCGATTGTAATTAGGAACTGTCAAACAATTTGAGGTCCAAAACGTAGAGACAGTTAAACAAAATGAATAAAAAAGTGATGGATTGCTAATTTGACGGATTCATTTATGAACTGATGTACGAAAGTCGGTCTGTCAACACAGCAGTCTATCCATTGTCCGTCAATCAGTCCATCAGTCAGAAGACGAGCATGTAATAAGAAGTACATCAGTCAGTCACCCTGTCCATCAGTCTATACATATATCAATCCATTAGTAAATTAGACATTTAATATTTCATCACTCTGTGAGTCAGTCCGTCAGTGAAGTGGAGTTTCTAATTTAAAAACGAATAATTATGACAAATAAAAATAAGTCATCTAAACAATAAACCAAAAGCTTTATGCTTTAACACCCTCCCCCCCTTTTTGTTTTAAAAAAATTATTTTGTTTATAATTGTCTCTGTGTTTTGCACCCCAAATAGTGTGACAGTTCCTACTTAAATCAATACTTGCACAAGATACATATCAACGAAACACTGCTAAAGCACGAAATACTGCTAAAGGGAAATAACTCACGTGAATATTCTGTGCAGAACGATTGGCAATGTTCTTTTGGAGATTACCACTACTTCAGACAACTATAAATAGCAATAATGATAGGTCTCCCTGGTCATGACATACATACCGAGCTTACAAGCAGTCACAAGGAGAATACCACTGGGGTCAAAAGCCATAGCAGCTACAGGTTCATTTGCATGAGCATGAAAGTGAGCTATCAATCCTTCAATGTCTGGGTCCTCAGGAACAAAGAACTAAATCACAAACACAGTTTGACATTAGCTTAGTCACAGACATTTTACTTAGTCACAAACATTTTACTCAGTCACAGACATTTTACTCAGTCACAGACATTTTACTCAGTCAAAGACATTTTACTGTCACAAACATTTTACTGTCACAAACATTTTACTCAGTCACAGACATTTTACTTAGTCACAGACATTTTACTCAGTCACAAACATTTTACTCAGTCACAGACATTTTACTTAGTCACAGACATTTTACTTAGTCACAGACATTTTACTTAGTCACAGACATTTTACTCAGTCACAAACATTTTACTCATTCACAGACATTTTACTTAGTCACAAACATTTTACTCAGTCACAACCATTTTACTCAGTCACAGACATTTTACATAGTCACAGACATTTTACTTAATCACAGACATTTTACTTAATCACAGACATTTTACTTAGTCACAGACATTTTACTTAGTCACAAACATTTTACTTAGTCACAGACATTTTACTCAGTCACAGAAATTTTACTTAGTCACAAAAATTTTACTTAGTCACAAACATTTTACTTAGTCACAGACATTTTACTTAGTCACAAACATTTTACTCAGTCACAAACATTTTACTCAGTCACAAACATTTTACTCAGTCACAGACATTTTACTTAGTCACAGACATTTTACGTAGTCACAAACATTTTACTTAGTCACAGACATTTTACTTAGTCACAAACATTTTACTCAGTCACAGACATTTTACATAGTCACAGACATTTTACTTAGTCACAGACATTTTACTTAGTCACAGACATTTTACTTAGTCACAAACATTTTACTTAGTCACAAACATTTTACTTAGTCACAAACATTTTACTCAGTCACAAACATTTTACTTAGTCACAGACATTTTACTTAGTCACAAACATTTTACTTAGTCACAGACATTTTACTTAGTCACAGACATTTTACTTAGTCACAAACATTTTACGTAGTCACAAACATTTTACTTAGTCATAGACATTAACATTTGCCAAATCACATTAGTCATCATCATCATAATTTTCCTTATTTGTCCTCATACAGCAAGAAGCCTGCACCAAGCATTCACATGCTCCTACAGCAGTGGTTTCTGTGACAATTTCTTTTACATGATGATGTTGCCAGCCTCACGCACAGCCTCAAACTTGTCACCATTTATGACATGCCTGAGGGTGGGGTGGTAGTCCTATTCTTTATTATTTAAAAACAAAATCAATACCCCAGATTTAACGCTGGTAAATACACGAGCTAGGTGTTAGGTATACAGTGACTGAGACAATGTGAACAGTAAATACTTGTTAGATGTGATGGTGCTATAATGAAACATTTACATGCATTGACTTTGGAGAAAATAAAACGATTCAATGCTGAACACAATCTCCAAAACTGCCCAGTGTATGATGATCAATGATGCCAGACCTGGCCAGAGGGTGCTGAGCTCAGGCAGTAGCTATAGGGCTGTCCTGTGGACCTGGAAAAGACTGTGGACTTTGTCCAGGCAACAGGCTTGCAAATTTAGCATGACAAACAAACTGAAGAAGTTCTGCTGTAGCAAAGTATCTCTACTATGTAATACTCATTGTTGTAAGAAAATATCACTTTTACATAATGATACTATTCACTTTTACATAATGATACTATTCACTTTTACATAATGATACTATTCACTTTTACAGCAGTCACCATCATTATCCTTTAGCTTTCCAAGGAGCTTGGGTTTCAACTAACTCATGCCAAGTCCTCTTGTCCTATACATGCCAAGTAAAACGGGTTACTCATAAGATGTACATATTTTTCTCATTTTCAGATCTGTACTGCCATACATACTTTCTGTACAGGTTCTCGCCTAATTATTAACCCTTTACAATTTGATTCAGTCAAAAACGCCAGAGCACAAAGTCTATCATCAAAAATTAAGAGTGGGAACACTGTTTAACAAGAATGCCAGTGCTCAAAGTCTACCATCCAAAATTGAGAGTGGGAGCACTGTTTAGTGAGACCTAAGTATTTCCAGTATGAGAGAAGCTTCCGTTTTCTGAAACTGTTTTCTGACTCGATCGATATTTTGATTTTTGGCGATTTTTTTTGTTTGTAAGTCATGGTTTTTCAGGTGGTGGAATCTTTGCTTTGGGAGCTGAGAGGTGACTTGTATTTGATCAGGAAGATGACAATGCAGTTGAATCAGAAGTGGGTATTGAACAGGGGCCTGATTTAGACTCCAACAATGACGAAAGTGAATCCAGGGAAAGGCGTAGGCCTAATGATATTGATGACAGATCAAACATAGGAGATAGTCAATACAGTATACTTTTGTTAAAATTTGTAACTTTGTAGGAAACCCGTGACCTAAACACACACTTGATCTAGTTTATCTGGTCACGGACTTGAGACATGACGGGTTCACAGCAAAAGTCATAGTGGAGATTAATGAAGGGCCTAAACACTTGACCGACAGTGGGAACCCTTATGATGATCAGACAGCCTCATGTTGTAACCACTCCCTATTGAGTTTCCTCTCATATCCAACGTGAAGAAGTGTACCAAATGTACAAACAAGGAAAATGCAGTAAACAATAACTTACGCAAATGCCTGTGTGGAAAAAAATTACTTGAAAAGATAGTTGCAAGACAAGTAATGAGCCAACTCAAAAATGCACACATCCTTCCTGATACCCTGGGTAGCTATAGGCCTATGAAAACAACATGGGGTAATGCTGGAACGTTTGCGTATGATGTGTACTATCCATTTCCAGCATCTTCTTCTCATCACTTGTTCCAGTGGCACCTGCCTGGTTCTTGTCACCTGTTCCACATACTGTTGATCTAGTTGTACCATTTCAACTCTTCTATTCTACACAAGCACCTATTTATGAAGCCTGTAACTTTCTGATTACAGTTTTTGTTGTTCTCCATGTTTCAGAGCCACACAATAGGAATGACCTGACATTTGATTTGAAGATTCTTATTTGTGTTACAGCGGTAAAAAAATCACAAAACCATACTGATACCCACTAGTGTAGCCGACCAACACTTCTATATCATGTCATAGCTTATGAAAAAGCTAAGGACTGATAACAGCAGCAGCTACAAGAACAAGTGTAAAACAAAGCACCTAAGCGCAAGAAAAATGATGCATATTACCAGCTTAACAGAAGTGAACAAGTAGTTCACAAGTTAGGGGGTCAGAGTGACTCAGAGGTATGGTGTACACCTCTAATTCTAAAGGTACCAGGTTTGCTCCCAGTACATGGAGTATAATTAATGGAATATTTTTTTTTTAACCAGTGGTTCTTAATGATGTCATACTCCCCTCTGATCTCCTGGGCAGCAAGATCGGAGCCTAGCCTTCTCGGATAAGGGCAAAAATAAATAAGAGGTACCGTGTGCAAGTTGCGCACGTTAAAAATCCCTTGGCAGTTGGAGATCGTAAAGAGTAGGCAATGTGGCTGCTGCCCTGGCAAAATTTAAAAATTAGGAAACCTAACCACCACAAAAATAATTATAGATGTGTGATTCCTCTTTATACACACTGGGATCGTCACTGGTGCAGAGTTCGAGCAATGTGCTGAGATCCTCCTTGTGTGATCTAATGGAGCAGATTGGTACACTGATGGAGTTGTCCTTGTCGAATGAAGATGGTCCTTAAGACCAAAACTAAAACAAGAACAAATAGTGAAATTCAGACTCTGCACAGGCAAAAACAGATTGCGATACAATCTATTCAACAAACTTAAGATGGTAACTACTAAAATGTGACACCAATAAATTGACCGCTCAGCATCTGCTGCAAATGTGCCCAACATATGAGGAACACAGAACACACATAGGGCCATCACCACTACTATTTTTCTACAAACTCTAAGGAGATACCAACAACCTCAGGCTGACCACTGCTTTCTATAAATATTTTCAAGTTGATGTCTGAGCGTGACTGAAGAAGAAGAAATTATGTCATTATTCACTGTCATACCAAATCACCTCTTCTACGCCATATCACTATTCACTGTTATAGAATAACAAAACTTATGTTTTTTGTGTACATATGTTTAAAAATAAACATAACTAACTTCAAAGAGTTATCTGTTTGAAAAGTACATAAAAGCTAATTTTATTTTACCTGCTCCCCTCGCAGGGACTTGAGATCAACCACAGAGACTATTCCAGGACGATATCCATTTTCATCAGGGGGTGACGGGTCAGGTTTCTTGACCACCTGTACTGGTTTATTTCCAGTCATCCCGCTGACCATAGCTTCACCAAACTTGGTTAAGCCTTTGATTGCTCCCTGTACACCAATGACCAAATAAAATGTTTCAGTAAGCCATAATAAATACTTCATCTTCTTCGTTGGCTCTCAAATAACCACATCTGTATCTCTAATAGAGCTGGCAGTGCATCTCAGGCTTCTCTCATCACTATACAGTTTCTCCCTCAGCTGGGCTGGAGAAGCTGCCACCCTGTTCCTCTTATGGAGCAGACAGTTTTGGAGTATATGTTCTACTATTTGTTTGTCCTCTCAAAATGGGCACATATCTGTCTGTTCGATTTTCAATTGGTTGTACAAATGCTATGGGAGTCTGCAATGGCCAGTTCTTAGTCTGAAAATTATCACTTGATCTCTTCTTGGTAATGTATAGTATAGTTCTGCAGTATCAGAGTCTGGGTGTTCCTTATGCCGTATTTCACTATAGTTATTTCTGATTATTGCTTTTATCTCCTTACAGATGGCGCGCAGGTCTGGTGGTTGCCAGGCTGCGCTGGCGACCTGGTGACCTAGGATCAAACCCGGGCGAGGATATTTGAAGATTTTTCATCGACCGGGATTTGGACTGGATTAACTCAAGCCCTGGTGACCAGGGACTGGTGGCTCCTGAGCTGAACCAGCTCTAATGGGTACATCTGAAATCGGCGAGTATCTGCCTGAATGGCGAGGGACACCTGTCTCTGTACAAGAAAAAAAAAAGGGATACTCACGTAAAAATCAGTCTCAGGTTAGACATACTAACCTGAGATTTTGCCTCGAGTAATAGCGGGCGTACGCAAAAAAAAAAAACAAACAAAAAATCTCCTTACAGAGAGTGAAGCCACCATTGCAGTTGGTTTCTAACAAGAAGCCTGCAAAAAGCATTTCTTAAGCTCACGCAGTGGTGATTCCAGTAGCTATTTGTTTTTTTCATGATAAGGTTGACGACCCCGTGTACACCCTCATATTAGCTGCCTTTTACAACATGCCTGAGGAGACAATAGTCCTATTCTGTCTTCACCTCTTCGGGGACCCCCCAGGAACTATATGTGGGTTTAAATATATAAGATTTACATTTCAGACATGCAATATAACAATGAATGGGTAACACAGAAACAAAGCATACTAGATTCTACCTTAGCAGCACTTATGACAGTTGCAGCATATGACTGAGATCCATCACCTGACATTCCTCCACAGGACTGATGGGTAGGCAACAACTGTAGAAACACAGTAACATCTGATGAGACTTCCAAAAGTTGCTTTATTTAAACAACAAAGGGCAATAACTTTCAAGGGGCGTTGTTAAAAAAAAAACAACAACATTCTTGAAAATCTGTGTCTGTTTTATTCAAATAATTAGTTCTACTTGTGAACAGGGATTCTAACAGTTCTTCATTTAAAATACAGCCTTTGTTTCAAACTCGCAAATTTTAATCATACATGTTCGTTAAAAATATCAGGGTTGTGGAGTTGGCCAAAAAATGTTCTGACTCTGACTCCTGAAATTTTAGAATTCTGACTCCGACTCTCTAGTACAGTATTTACTAGTTATATGGCATAACATTCGGAGTCTGAGTCTGCACATTTTTTACCGACTCTGACTCCACTAAAAAAATTACTGACTCCAAGACTCCGACTCCACACACAAAATTACTGACTCCAAGACTCCGACTCGACTAAAAAAATTACTGACTCCAAGACTCTGACTCCACTAAATAAATTACTGACCCCAAGACTCCAACTCCACTAAAAAAATTACTGACTCCAAGACACCGACTCCACTAAAAAATTAATGACTCCAAGATTCCAACTCCACATAAAAAATTACTGACTCAAGACTCCGACTCCACTAAAAAAATTACTGACTCCAGGACTCTGACTCCACTAAAAAAAATTAGACTCAAAGACTCTGACTCCACTAAAAAAAATTACTGACTCCACTAAAAAATTACTGACTCCAAGACTCTGACTCCACACACAAAAATTACTGACTCCAAGACTCTGACCCCAATAAAAAGTTACCGACTCCAAGACTCTGACTCCACACAAAAAAATTACTGACCCCAAGACTCTGACTCCACTAAAAAAATAACTGACTCCAAGACTCTGACTCCACTAAAAAAATTACTGACTTCAAGACTCTGACTCCACTAAAAAAATTACTGACTCCAAGACTCCGACTCCACTAAAAATTACTGACTCCATGACTCTGACTCCACAGCCCTGAAAAATATGCAATTAGTCTTCAGTGTTTTATTTTTAATCACCACACACCTCATCACTCATTATTATTTATTTCTGTAGTAGAAACAATGAATAAACTGATAAGTGGCTGTGGGCCAAAACAGGTGATGGTCAGTGATGTCAAGGTGAGTCAGTTGTTTGGAGTTAAAGGTAGGGTGAGTGAAGTGTTAGAGACTCCACTATATTAGGTTCAGTTTTATGAGGTGGGGTAACCAGTTCCCTTCCTCACATCCTTTGCCTTCCCTAACTCAAGATCAGAGTTGAGTACCCATTTACGGCTGGGTAGATTAAAGTGTGACACAACCAGGTTTTGAACCCAGAACCCAGTAACTCTGGCATGAGAGGTATGTGCTCTAACCACTCTGCCAATCGGGCGCTCCTGTGGCTAATGCTGTAAAATTTTTCCACTCCACCTTATTCTCCCAACCCCCCCACCACCCCAACACCTTGCAATTAAATCTTTAAGACAAAAGCTAACACAGTAAACTTAACACAGACTCGATGGAAGGCACAAGGACACTCACTATTCTATAACTCTATAAAAACGCACCAACTACGGTTAATGGAGCCCAATCAACTACCATCATGTGCCTAAAACAGTAGATGTGGTTTTATGACATGGGGAAGACTAAGAAACAGATGGATAGAAACTATTTTAAAGATCTTACGACAACATGGTCTCACAACAGCCAGTGCAACATATTTGGCTCAAGATCAAGAACTTCAGCTCCTCATGAAACTGCATGGCAATGATGGACCAAAAAAAGTCAGATAAATCAATCAATCAATACCCTTTAGCTCTACAAGGAGCATAGGTCTTCAATAAACACATGCCAAGTCCTCCTTGTCACGTGCCATCAATAAACATATGCCAAGTCCTCCTTGTCACATGACATCAGTTCAAGCTCTTTCAACATTTTCCTCATCATTTTCACTTCTGTCTCCAGTTCCTTCTCCATGTGCTTCTTGGTCTACCTCTGCCTCTCCTGGCCTGGGGGTTCCAGAACAAGGACTGCTTTGTAATGCTATCCACATGTTTCCTCAATGTGTGTCCTGTCCACTGCCAGCATCTCTTGTTCCACTGGCACTTGTCTGGTTCTTGTCATCAGTTTCACGATGGAGACCTTGTCATACCATTATAATCCTTCTATTCTACACAAGCACACATTTATGAATGTCTGTAGCTTTTTTATGGTTGCTTTTGCTGTTCTCCATGTTCAGAGCCATACAATAGGACTGACTTCACATTTGAGTTGAAGATTCTTATTTGAGAATTGGACTTGATATCTCTTGATCTCCATATATTTCCCAATGCAATGAAAGCTCCTCTTGCTTTTTGTATATTATTTTGATATTGTTGTCTGTCCCTCCAGTTCAGTTCCCACCCCCTGCAGACCCAAGTAGAACAGTCCCAACTAAGATGGTTTGGTCATGTCTGCAGAATGGGAGAAGATCGGCTACCACGACAAGCATGGGAAACTAAGAGCCAGGGATCCAGACCCCCAGGACGACCCAGAGTTTGCTGGGAGGACAACATTAGACAATCTTTGAATGACGAAGGACTAGAATGGAACCAGGCCAGGAGGAAGACAGCCGATAGGATAGTCTGGAGCTCTCTCTTCCAAACCTCTACACCTCACGGTAGAAGGGGAACGACTAAGTAAGTAAGTAAGTCTGTCCCTCCAACTTTGTTTATATGCTGCCAAGATATGTGTATGATTCCACATCATGTAGTGGTGATTTGGCCGAAAAAGTAATATAAGTTTGTATGTTAAATATCATGATGACAAGAACCAGCGGAACAAGAAATGAGAAGACAACGCATTGTCCTTGGATTTGGACACACATTGAGGAAACCTGCTGATAGCATTACATGGCAGTCCTTGTACTAGAATGCCCAGGATAAGAGAGGTGGAGAGTGACAGAAAAAGATATGAAGAAAAGAACTGGAGACAGACATGAAAGTAATGGAGAAGACATGGAAATTGCTGATGGCACAGGACAGAAGGTTCTAACACCGGTCAGAACTACTTGGCATTAGTTTCTTGAAAGCCTGTGCCCCTTGGGGAGCTGAGGGATATTGATGATGATATTAAATATCACGCTAACTTTTATAAAGGTCATACTATAACCTTCCTTTCACTGTGCCTTATGTTAGTTTGTTGTTGTTGTTGCTGATTAACTAGGGTTGCTGAGCTTGTTGGCTCTTTTGCAGCCAATACCAAGTTGAAGAATTTGCATGTGTTCTGTAGTTGTTGAGTGGTGCTGTATAGAGAGTGTTTGTGACTTTTGGGGAGCCCGGCAACAGCTTTCTTCTTTATTTGGAGAGTCCTGGGCATGTCAGCCGCACTTGCTGAATTGTCTCATATGGATGGGTGCAGTTACGGCAATTAGACTCATGTGTGGAGTTTAATTCGTTTAAGTGCTTGTTGAGTCTGATATGTTCTGTTCTAATCTGGAAGACTGTGCTCTGCCCCACATGTCATAGATTCTTGATGTTGTGCTTTGTGTTGGGTTGGGTCATTTCTTTTTACAAAGCAGTTAGTATGTACCAATATACTCGAGAAATTTATTCTTATTTTGGAACTTAAAAATATGCGACAGTGAAAACAATGTGGACATTGATTCAAATAGAGATTTTGATAGTAGTGATAGCAATAGTAGTGATGATAGTGAAGATACTGTAAGTCCTCTGCCATCAGTGGGCCGTAAAAGAGCAAAGACCTCGTATAGAGTTACAAATGGTGCAGGACAGAGAACAGCATCAAGTTAATGAGGATGAAACAACAAAAAATTTTAGTTTTGTCCCAATTCGTTCCCAGGTCTGCATGCAAATTTTGAGATGTTTTAGAAGCGGTATAGGTGGGATAATGTAAGTTACTAGTAGTGTAAATATTAGTCAGTGTGTGTGTTCTTGGGCTTGTTTTAAAATTTCATTGGATATACTACATAATAATCACCTAGAAAAAGGCATTATCTGCCTTAGGAACAAGCTTTCTGAAGGTAAGTTGATAATTAAAAAACATTTTGTAAATGTTTTTTTTGTCTGTCAATCATTTTATATTATTAATAATATCTACCATACCATGTAAAAATGCCTTTTTTCAGCTTGCTGAAATAGTACATTCTTTTATCTTCACAATGACATATAATTCATAAAAACCTATTAAAAAATAAGAAAATGACAGCTTAATTTCTCCATACTCCTAAGGGTGAAAAAAGGAACAAAATTTAGTTACTCCAGTTTTTTTCAAATCGGTAGTTAATGTGTTAAAAACGTTATGAATCAATTTTATTAGGCTGTTAATTGTGGTAATTATTAAAATAAAAACATACACTCGATACAAACAATACATGGTAAAATAAAAAATGTCCATCATACTTTCGCACTTCTTATCATGCGTACACCGACACGCCCAGCTGTTTAAATCATTTATTGCAAACATACCAGCATTTCGTTAAAAACAAAATGTGTCCCGAAGATGCTATAAGAATGAATTTGAAAAGAAAGCATACTTCTTACAAGGCTGGCTTTAACTCTTTGAGTCCAGACCAACGCTCTGAGAGTTGCAAAATTCAACCCGCCGTGCCAGCGCAACGCTCAGAACGTTGTTTTAAGTATATCACAAATAAACCCCAAAAATCGTCCGTTTAATGCAGTTCGTATTTTAAATCTCGTAGCTGGAAATGTTTGAAAGTGTGCATCATCAAATAAAGAAAGATGTTTATTTCTGTTGTTAGCTGACAACGCATTAGTATTTGTGGGCTGACAATGCATTAGTATTTGTGACCTGACAAAGCATTAGTATTTGTGGGCTGACAAAACAATGAATGGCTGTTACAGTGCGCTGCTTCAACAGTTTGAATGTACTCACCCTCTTGTCAGCATATGCCAGCCACCTATCCCCTAATGCTACTGGGTTAACTTTTGGCCCTGGGCACGGATAACAGCCTGCAAATTGAATACAGAAATCACTAATACAGTCAACCTTCAGTTATATCTTTCACATTACTAGGCATGCCTCGTGAAGTTCCATTGGGTCTCTTATGAGATAAATAAAGATTAGGACTACTACTCTTTCTGGTATGTCATATAAGGCTGGCATAAGGCTGACATAAGGCTGGCATAAGGCTGGCATAAGGCTGACATAAGGCTGACATAAGGCTGGCATAAGGCTGGCATGAGGCTGACATAAGGCTGGCATGAGGCTGGCATAAGGCTGGCATAAGGCTGACATAAGGCTGGCATAAGGCTGGCAACCTCATCATAAAAAATGAACTGTTACAAAAATCACTGCTGCAAGAGCACGTGAATGATTTGTGCAGGCTTCCTGCAAAGGGGGCCAGTTGACATGGTGGCTCCATGTGGAGCAAAAAGGAAAATAATGATCACTAGGCACAGTACTGAACACATTCTGATAATGTGTTAACGCAGCTTGTTAACACAACAGTAAAACAACGATGGAAGACAGCCCAGGAGAAGATGGACCTATAGTGTGTTATCTTACAGCACCACAAGATGACAGCATACCAGGCCACAATTATGTTTATCAGATCGGAAAGCATTAACTGGTCCGATCATGGCATACACAGTTTTTTTTTTTTTTTTATAATCTGTACTATACCACCATTAAAAAATTACAAAAATATTTTGTTTTACTGCACACCATATTGATTGTATGGACCAATACAGTATTTCACCTTTACACACACCATACAAGGGCATCTTTTAAACAATATGTAACCTTTACCCCAAAAGCCCCATGTAGTTACCCTGGGGTCCTCTCAGGGAGACAAAGAAAGACTAGAACTACTGCTCCATCAGGCATGCTGTAAAAGGCAACGAATATGAGACTGAGCAATTAGGATGGCAACCTCATCATGTAAAACAAACAGCTAAAAAAACCTCCCTACAAGTGCATAGGGCACTTTAACATGGGCTTCCTGCAAGGTAAGCCATCTGTAGTGGTGACTCCATACTCCGTAAGGAGCAAAACTGGAGACAGAAAAGAAAGGGATGAAAATGTCATGGAAAGACCTTGACCTGATGGCGTGGGACAAGACGACCATGACCTGATGGCGTGGGACAAGACGACCATGACCTGATGGCGTGGGACAAGACCATGAGCTGATGGCGTGGGACAAGACCATGAGCTGATGGCGTGGGACAAGACGACCATGACCTGATGGCGTGGGACAAGATGACCATGAGCTGATGGCGTGGGACAAGACGACCATGAGCTGATGGCGTAGGACAAGATGACCATGACCTGATGGCGTGGGACAAGATGACCATGAGCTGATGGCGTGGGACAAGACGACCATGACCTGATGGCGTGGGACAAGACCATGAGCTGATGGTGTGGGACAAGACCATGAGCTGATGGCGTGGGACAAGACGACCATGACCTGATGGCGTGGGACAAGATGACCATGAGCTGATGGTGTGGGACACGACGACCATGAGCTGATGGCGTAGGACAAGATGACCATGACCTGATGGCATGGGACAAGATGACCATGAGCTGATGGCGTGGGACAAGACGACCATGACCTGATGGCGTGGGACAAGATGACCATGAGCTGATGGTGTGGGACAAGATGACCATGAGCTGATGGCGTGGGACAAGATGACCATGAGCTGATGGCGTAGGACAAGATGACCATGAGCTGATGGCGTGGGACAAGACGAACATGAGCTGATGGCGTGGGACAAGATGACCATGAGCTGATGGCGTAGGACAAGATGACCACGAGCTGATGGCGTAGGACAAGACGACCATGAGCTGATGACGTGGGACAAGACAACATAGCATGAGTTTATTGAAGCCCTTTGCTCCTAGGGAGCTGAAGGGTAATGACGATACCATTCACATTTTGATACATTTGACACACATACTAATCCTTGTTCTGCTAGTGGTATCATCATCATCATCAGTTGCCATCTCCACAACGAAGGTTGGCTGTAATGGATCTCCAACGTCTTCTGTCTCTTGTCTTGGTGGTGCACTCTGATACTCTTTCCTGTCCATCTCTTGATGTTATCTTCCCACTTATAGCGCTGTCTTCCCCTTGCACATTTGCCTTCAACTCTCCCTTCTGTTATGGTCTTCTGCAAGGTGTTATGCCTTTTTATGTGGCCAAAGTATTTTAGCTGCCGAACTTTGACCTCTCTCATTAGTTCTCTTTTCATACCTAGATTTTCTAGGACCTCCTTATTTGTTTTCATCTCTTTCCATGAGATACGCCCCATTCTTCTATATATCCACATTTCAAGAGCCTCAATTCTTTCTTCCAAATGCTTATTCATCGTCCATGTTTCTGCACCATACAGAAATGCAGAATATATATAACACTTTATGATTCTCAGTTTTAATTTGTGAGATAACTGTTTGGATGTCAGTATATGTTTCATGTTGTTGAATGTAGCTTTGGCCATTCCTAGTCTCTTCTTGACTTCTGTTTCACATCTGCCATCTTCTGTTATTATATGACCAAGATATATGTAGCTCTTGACTTGTTCCAGGATTTTCCCATTTACGCTTATCTTTAATGTGGGTTTATCACCTGTTTTGCTAATTACACTGGCTAACAAAAAAAATTTTTTTTTTTCTTTCTCTAACATTTCTATGTTTTTCTGGTCAATTTTAATGCGCTGTTTTTAAATCTGCAAACCGTTTTTCTCTATCAGGTCGGGATCTCTAGAAATACGCAATTGAAGTTTTTTTAACAACGCATACAGTATTAAAACATCATTTATACAAGAAGTATAACAGTTATGTAGGCTTGAATTTCTTTGCAGTCGACTTTCGTCGGTGAATGGCATGTGGTACATCGCGATGAAGCATCCAACAATAATCGGCAAGCATGGTCACACTCCACCGTCCTTGATAACGTGACTTCATTACTGCGATATCTTGATGGAATCGTTCTCCATGTTCATCGCTGACTTCGCCAAGGTTGTCAGGGAAAAAGTCAAGATGCGAATCGAGCAAACGGATTTTGAGGGACATGTTACAGCTCATAATTCTGTATGCATCTATGCACTGCTTAACAATATGCACATAGTCGACAGATTTGTGATTTCACAGAAAGCTATCGACGATCGATTTGAATGTCATCCATGCGCGAAGTTCACTACCATGTAACAAAGTTCTCGAATTGTTTGTCTGCAATAACTTTCCTAAACTGAGGTCCTACAGAGATACCTTCCTTTATCTTTGTATCGCTAATTTGCGGAAACTTTTCTCGAAGATAAGTGAAAGCTTTGCTCGTTTTATCTAACGCTTTTACGAAATTCTTCATGAGTCCCAACTTTATATGTAACGGTGGTAAAATGATGCTGTCTTTGTTAACTAATGGCTCGTGTATTACATTTTTATGCCCGAGCTGCATACGATCCCTGATAGGCCACACCTTTCTTGCATAATGTTCCTGTCTGTTGCGGCTGTCCCATTCACATAGGAAGCAACAAAACTTAGTATACCCAGTCTGCATGCCCGTGAGAATTGCAATGACCTTTAGGTCTCCACAAATCCGCCATTGGTAGTCATTGTACTTTATTTTTGCCAAAAGTATAGCCATATTGTCATAAGTTTCCTTCATATGAACAGAGTAGGCGACTGGAATTGATGAAAATAAATTTCCATTCTGCATTATTTTATGCATTTCCATTATTTTAGACTAGTCTTGGAAGAGTCGATGAAAAGTCGCCATTCGTTGACTATGTGCTCATGACCGAGGTGCACCATTAGACCTTTTACATCTTTGCAATAGCAAATGTCATCATCCATCTCAAAGTATTGAACAAGTTCTCTGTGTCTATGACGAAATTTAGATATCGGAGTATTGGGCGCTAAAAGATTCCATTCTTTGAGTCGCGAACCGAGTAATTCCGCTTGTCCTTTGGTGAGAGCGAGATCACGTATTAGATCTGAAAGTTCTGAATGGTTAATTAAGTGAACACCATCATTCACCGGTAAATAATCCGAGTCAGAATTAGTTTCTAAAGCAGGTAAACTATCACTTTCTGATGGTTCATTCACGTCCAACGGATATTGTTCTGGTGGAACTGGGATCGGACACGTGATTGGATCATGAGGCACTGGTTTCGAAACCGATTCAATATTTGGATAAACCACAGACTTTCTAGTTTTAAAAGTGAAACCATAGATATTTGTCAAGCAGAAGTAACAATCAGTAGCGTGATTTGTCGGTTCACGCCATATTACTGGCACTGAAAAAGGCATCGACTTATGCTTCGGCGATTTTCGTAACCAACCTGCCAATGTATTTGCACAAGTCGAACAAACTGCATTTGGCATCCAAGATTTATTTGCATCATCAACTTTCGAATCGAAATAAAGTTCATATGCTTTCTTTAGCAATGTTGTAAAGTTTTTCTGGTGAACACGATCGGTAAAATATCCGCACACGTAACAGAACAGATCAGCCGAATTTCTACAACTTCTAGAAGCCATATTTCACTCAGAATTATTTCAAAATACAGTAACTATTTGAAATATAACGTAACATATGTCATGCATCTTTTAGCAGTATAAAAAGTAGAATTATTTTGCATTTTATTAATTTTTAAAAAGTTATATAGTAAAAATGAAACGGAGCAAATAACGGTTTCCCAAAAATATATTTATTCACAAATATCTTAAGAACCTGACGTGATAGAGATAAACGGATTTCAAATTTGAAATCAGCGCAAGAAACTGACCTAAGAACACTTATTCTTATATAAGAAAGAAAAATGTTGTTTGTCAGTGTTATCATAGTTTTTGTTTTCTCAATATTAATGTCGAGTCCATATTCATGACTTATACTGTTCACTTGCTTCACTAGTTCTTGTAACTCCTGTTCGCTTTCAGCTAACAACACGGTATCATCTGCATATCTAAGGTTGTTTATTGACCTTCCACGGATGTTCAGTCCTGGTATTTCCTGTATCTGTTTGAAAATTTTTTCGGTGTATAAATTAAATAGGCAGGGGGACAGCACACAACCTTGTCTGACACCTCTTTTTATGTCTATGTATGGTGAATAATTCCTCCCCGATCTTACTGTGGCAGTTTGCTCCCAATAAAGGTTACTGAGTATTCTTATATCTTTTCCATCAATACCTATGTCTTTGAGGCATTCAATTATTTTCTCATGATGGACTCTGTCAAAAGCCTTCTTATAGTCAATGAAGCACATATACATACTTTTTTGGACCTCTGTATATTTTTCTGCTAATACTCTTAGGCAAAATATTGCCTCTCTTGTTCCACTGTTCCGTCTAAAACCAAACTGTTCGTCTTGGATTTATTTTTATTTACTCTTTATTCTTTCCTGTATGATTTTGAGCAGTATCTAGTGGTATAGCCCTACCTATGATCGAGTGAAGCTGTCGGAGCCGGCAAGCATCAAACACTGCCAGTTTCTCTTGAAATACCATTACTACAAACCTGAGAATAAAAGCAATAAAGAAGAAATACAAACAAAAGTTAGAGATAACTATTCTTCTTCTTTGCTCCTTAGCCGCTGACCGTCGAAGCAGTCAGTGGCCATCACGCCATTAAGAGATAACTATAACATGAGCAAAAAGCTAGATTTTCATAAATGGGTGCTTGCGTAGAACAGGACTGAAGTGGTATAGTAAGATCACTGATGTGGGACTGGTAAAAGGAACCAGACAAGTGCCAATGGAACAAGAGATGAGAAGAAGATGCTGGAGATGGATAGGACACACATGGAAGAAAACTGTTGATAGCATTCCTTGCTCTGGAACCCTCAGGGTAAGAGAGGCTGAGGGAGACTGAAAAACACACAGAGAAGAGAACTGGAGACAGACATGAAATAGATTAACGAAGATATAGACAGATCTTGAAATGATGGCACAGGGCAGGCAGGCTTGGCATGAAATTGTTGAAGGCCTAAGCTCCTACGGAAGCTGAAGGATAATTTATGATGAATCAATAAATACAAATTTTTGGTCTTATGGTCATCCCTTCGTTTTTTTATTTCTTCTTTTTCTTTGTTCGCTCTCAAATAACTACATATATCTCTCTTATGCAGTTGGTAGCCCGTCTCAGGCATCTCTCTTGTCACCATACAGTCTCCACCTCAATTGGGTTGGAGAAGGTTATGTTGCCACCCTGCTCCTCTCGTGCAGCCGACAGTTTTGGCGTACATGTTCTACTGTTTGTTTGTCCTCCCCACATGTTCTACTGTTTGTTTGTCCTCCCCACATGTTCTACTGTTTGTTTGTCCTCCCCACATGTTCTACTGTTTGTTTGTCCTCCCCACATGTTCTACTGTTTGTTTGTCCTCCCCACATGTTCTACTGTTTGTTTGTCCTCCCCACATGTTCTACTGTTTGTTTGTCCTCCCCACATGTTCTACTGTTTGTTTGTCCTCCCCACATGTTCTACTGTTTGTTTGTCCTCCCCACATGTTCTACTGTTTGTTTGTCCTCCCCACATGTTCTACTGGTTGTTTGTCCTACCCACAAATTCTACTGTTTGTTTGTCCTCCCCACATGTTCTACTGTTTGTTTGTCCTCCCCACATGTTCTACTGTTTGTTTGTCCTCCCCACATGAGCAAGTGTCTGTCTGATTGTCACTTTGTTGTGCAGATGATATTTGAGTCTGCAGTGGTTGGTTCCTAGTCTGAAAATTATCACTTGATCTCTTCTTGGTAATGTAAAATATGGTTCTGCAGTATCGGAGTCTGTGTGTACATTATGCCATTTGTTTTTATTTGACAGAGCGCATCCAAAACAAAGCAGCTCCAAATATAGGTCATATCTTTCAAATGTATGCATTTTAGCCTGAACACACTTTCCAATGAAGTGTCTTTTCTAGCTTTATGCCACGGCATATTTCTAGGCCATATTTCCATGTTGTTAGACGGTCAGAAACCGTCCTGATAGTCATGTGATCAGTGGAGTCATGTGATCAGCAGAAGTAATGTGATCAGCAGAAGTAATGGACTGCGCAAGTCTGGAGCGATTTTAGTCAGTGGGGATTTGACTGCCATCCATGGGAAAAACCTACATAGTAACACTGACTATGAAAATGCATGACAGTAACTTAGCATGTACCAAACTCAACGCTAAGTAAATAACCACTTCCCTGGAATCCTTAATAGCAGAAATAGCTAATGTTAGGAATAGGGCTCAAATGGCGGGCACCGCGTCACTCTCAGATATCACAGACAGCCGAAGCTGGCATACCAAGGAACTGCGTCCGCCATGGATGGCAGTCAAATCCCCACTGACTAAAATCGCGCCAGACTTGCTGATCACATGACTCCACTGATCCCATGACTATCAGGACAGTTTCCGACCATCTAACAACATCGAAATACGGCCTAGAAATACGCCATGACACTTTACATATCTAATATGCACAGTAACACCAAAGGCATCGTAACAGAATGAATACAGCCAGAACAGCCTTTGCCAATTTAAACAACATCAGGACATCTTCCCAGTACAGCATGTTGCGTACTTTCTGTCCTCCTGTATGGTACAAAACGCTGGAGAATAAAAGAAAAGGAAATGTCCAAACTGTCCTTTTTTCACACAACCTGACAAAGGAAAGCTCTCATAATTTTTCTGGCAGAATACCATCACCAACCAAGAATTGCTTGCTTGCAGCAATAAAAAAGATATGCACACTGTTGCGTGATAAATTCTCGCAACATCGTTTTTTACAATATCTATTTTATAACGCAAGGGCAACAACTGCTTGGAATTTATAGTCACTTTTCTCGGTAAGCATTTGTCTTCTCGCGTTGGTATCGAATGCAGTTAAGTTTGAGCTGTGGTCATTTTTGCGCTGGACTGCGCATGACTTGTCTTGTTGTTTGGTCGATCGGTTTCCGCCCACGACTAGTGGAGTGAGCGATTTGGAATGGCGAAAGAGATGCCTCGTTGAAGAGGGGATCTCCGCTATTTTTTGTTCTGTCAGGGATGTGTAGTCCTCTTAATGGATATTTCGTTTATTCGAGATAATACCTCTAGTGTTTTCCCACATGTCGGGAGGCGTGATATTTCTGTGTATTTCATGAAAGCAAGGTAAATTGACTTTTTCATTAACTCTATCGATTTTGGGTCGTGAGCGATTTCGATTCATAGCCTGTCTCCGAAAGTCGTCGCCACGAGATGTTTTTTCCCAGCTCACATGTCGCTGCATTGTACTGCATCGGTTGATGCATGTACCAAGGACCATTACTTGCTACTTTGTTAAATGAATTAGGTTTGGAAAACCTTTATTATCTAGAGGATATTTTTGTGGACATTATTTATACTTCGGCAGACGTGTCTGTCTTGCTGAAGTCAAACTAAGGAGAGTGAACTGATCTCATACATCTGGTTATCTCCTGGCTGTTATAGAAAAGGATGGAGTTTTCCACCTGACTACATTTACAGCACTATGAAATATAACATGCATCTGACTCATCATTGTAATGCTGTCTACCGTCTATTGCTGTATTGAATGTTGCTGTGATAATGACTGTTTGATGTGCCTACACATTTGCGTAACCATTTTGTCACTGTGGCGTCCACAATAAATAATGAAGAAAAACGTCAACGGCTGTTTCAAGACTCACTGACTTTATACGTCGTGAGTTTACTGACGTCCTATGTGGATTGCCCTGTTATTGTTGTATGAACATTGTTTTGACTGAACACATCTACACACTACACAAAACCAGACATGCGGATACCATCCATCATCATATGGCATCACGCATCATTTGGTGGCCATAAGCTGGTTTGATTCTGGTACTAGCAAACACGGGGTCCCTTACCCACTTCATTTTCAACAAGAATTCATCAGCATCCTTCAAGAAATTAACATTCTTCAATACAGTCAACATCTTCAAAATTTTCAAAGTACTCGGCGTTGCCCGGTAAAAGTCAAAATTTCAATTTTTTGACGGAAACAAGAATTTGACAGTACCCGGCGTTGTTACATGTTGCCGGATAACTCGGACTGCTGTTATCTTTTACGCAAGTCAAGCAAGTTGCTGCTGTCAAGGTTCCAGTGCTGTCGTTTTTGTGAAGGTCAAGTGCCGGTTGAAACGGGTTGTTTTCTGAAGAAGGCCAAGTACCGATTTCCATCAACTTACTTTTGGATTAGAAGGTCAAGTGCCGAAACAACTCAACACACAGTACTTCAGAAGCTCTTGTACCATCGTGTTAGCAGTGGAAGCAGTTCAGATGTGCCATCATCGTTGGAGCTTCGCTCTTTAGGACGTTGATTGACATCCGTTTTTCTGCTGTTCGACGATTGGAAGCCTATAAGTTAAGTGGCCTGTTTGTATGTAAACTGTGCCCTTATACTTCTGCTGAGTCTTCTGTGTATCATCTCATTCTATATGTTATATGTCTATATGTTATTTGTATATTTATATGTTTATATTTCAGCGGGTTCTCGGTTGGGTGGTGTCTCCGTTAGATTATGCCACGTCATAGAGGTCGTCTATTGTGAGCGTTTTCTGTAGGGTAAGCAAACTTCCGATACTGGAATTTGCTAAGCGACTTCTGTTGCTATTTATGTTAGCTGTGATGACATGTTTTAATATTGTTTTCGTTATTATTTCGCATTCTTTAGTTTTGTTTTGATTTGTTTGTATTTGTTAGCCTACTCTTGTCTATAATTTAGTTTCATACAACATTTTTGTTTATACACTGTGGTGTCATGTATTTTGTTTAATTATAGCGCAGATATCGTCACATTTTTTGTGATATTTCATTAATTTCTGCTTTATTTTTAGTTGATTTCTGCGAAAGTTTTTGTATTGTTGCTGATCTTTGTTATTGTTTACATTGTTATTGTTTACATTGTTTGTATTGTTTACATTTTCAATGTTTACATTCTGCATGTGTTTACATAGTCATTGTTTACAGTTATGGTAATTAGTTAATGGGCTATGCTAATGCACTGTTACTACTACACTGATGATAAATGAATGATGAATAGTGTCGTGCACTATTGAATGAGAAGTGCACTTATGATCAAGAATTGAGTGCTGATATTTCATATACAAGTTCTTTGATTGGAGACTTGTTTCCCACAGAGACTGGGATAATATAAGGTGATGTGAATATACAAGTGCTTAATTAAGACTTGTTACACTTAGGTTTGAAATAAATTAGTTAATTATTTCAGGTTTTGGACTCATATGTTAGACAACATGTCTACATTTGAGCACTTTATTGAGCAGGGTAAATTGCTTGGCAAGACTGGTGATAAGTTAGAAGAATTTGCAACTGCTCGATATGATAAAGCAATGGAAGCTGAACAAAAGAAACTGCATATGGAAGCTGAACAAAAGAAACTGCAGATGCAGGTGGATGAAAAAAGATTCCAAATGGAAATGGAAAAACAAAAAAGGGAATCAGAAGCTGAGGAAAGAAAACTCCAGCTACAGCTAGAAGCTGAGAATAAAAGACTTGAAAAAGAGGCTGAGAATAAAAGACTTGAAAAAGAGGCTGAGAATAAAAGACTTGAAAAAGAGGCTGAAAATAAAAGACTTGAAAAAGAAGCTGAAAATGAAAGACTTCAAAAAGAGGCTCAGGCTGAGGAAAGAAGATTACAGAGAGAGTCTGATGAGAGGAAAGAGAAAGCAAAAATGGAACATGAAGAAAAGGTCTTAGCTTTAGAGTTGGAAAAATTGAAATTGACAAGCATGAGTAATGGTAATGATTCAAACAAGGGTTCATCTTCTGGTAAGGCTAATAATGATACTTTTAAGATTAAGTTACCAACATTTAGTCCTTCCAGTGATGACATAATGTTCTATCTGGACAGATTTGAACAAGCATGTACAGCTCATAACATAGACAAAGCAAAATATGTTTATCAGTTATCAGGGATACTGACAGGTAAAGCTCTAAGTATATTAAATATGGTGGATGAACCTGACAAGAACAATTATGAGGTTGTCAGGGCCGCTTTGTTAAAGAAATATCAGCTTAACGAAGACGGCTATCGTCTACAATTTAAAAACATGTTACCTGAAAATGGAGTTGAATTCTCCGAGTTTATTGCAAGAATACGCATTACTTTCTCACGATGGGTTGAACTATCTAAGACGGAAAAAACTTATGAAGGACTTATGGACTTAATACTTAGAGACAAAGTCATGTCGTCTGTCAATGAGTCTTTCCTTGCTTTCCTTCATGAACGTAAACCTAAAACAATAAAAGAAATGGAAGATTTCTGTTGCCAATACGTAACTGCGCACCCACACATAACCATGGGTAACTCTAAGGTGAAAGAAGGTTTACCAGTTGCTTCGGCAGCTCCGTATGGTCAAAACTTTGCTCGTAGATCCCAACAAAATTTTGATAGAAAGGGTAGCGGTAATTTCTGTCAAAATCATGGAAATCAATTTCATGGTGATTCTTCTTCGAAGAATTGGAGACAGCCTGATAGTACTCGTTACTATCACCCTAATAATTATAGGCATTTCAAAAGAGGATATGGTAATAGAGGTTATTCCTGCCGAAGACCTCAGAACCAAACAAATAGATGTTCGCATCAATGTGAACATGATAGTAATCGTGGAAACTGGAATTCGAACCAGGATAACAATTACAATAGAGACAATAATAACTGCAGAGATAATAATAACTTTGATAACTTCAGAGGTAATAATAGTCGGGGTAGATCTCAACACAAAAAAAAAGAGATATCAGCAGGCTAATGCTGTACAACAGGAAACTGAGGGAGCCTGTAATCATGGTGTTGATAATAAAAACTTTGACGCTGTCACTGGTTCTGCTTTTGACTTTGAGAGAGCAAACAAATGCCCCCAATGCAGTACTTTATTCGAACCGGGTACCATAACTACTTTGAGTTGTGGTCACCCACTTCCCGCTCTTCCTGCTGCTGTTGCGCATGACGGGAGGGGTTCTTTAATCCTACATAAGGGTCTTGTTAATGATACTCCGGTCTCACTACTTTTCGATTCCGGATGCACCACTATTGGTGTTAGACAATCGCTTGTAGATCCATCTTGTGCTACAGGAAGGGTTATTAAATGTGTCACATTTGGCGGCACTCTAGAAAAATATTCTACTGCTGTAATTCGCATTGCCACTCCTTTCTTTACTGGAGATGTGCATGCTTGTCTCTTACCTAATCCTATTGCGGACCTTATTATTGGTCGTATTCACGGAGTTAGGGAGTGTACCCCACAGCAGATTGCTGCTTGGGAAGATAATAACATGCAAGCTACAAATGCAGTGGTTACAAGAGCACAAGCTCTACAAACACCCGAAACTTCACTGAATAGTGATAATGAAGTTGATAGCCAAGATAGTCACTTAGTAATCACTCGTGACTCTTTCATAAAATTGCAAGAAGAAGATCCTTCTTTAAAAAAATTCTTCGTTCTTGCGAAGAAAGGTGATCCGAATCAGGATACAAATAGAAAATCTTGGATTGCAACGAGAAACGGCGTACTTGTACGTATGGTACAAGATTCGACTACGTCGGCACATTCGCAAATTCTTGTTCCCAAGAGCATGAGAGTGCAAATATTACAACATGCTCATGACTCGCAATGTGCTGGACATATGGGTTTTGCCCGTACGAAGTCGAGAGTCCTTGCGGCTTTCTTTTGGCCTTTTGTCAATAAGGACATTCGTATTTACTGCCGATCATGCAAGGTATGTCAGGAGGTCAAATCTAGAGGACCACGACATGCTGCGCCTATCCAGGCTGCTGACATTCCTATTCGGCCGTTTCAGAAAATGGCCATAGATATTATTGGCCCTTTTAAGGTCAAGTCGGCCAGAGGACATCAGTTCATCCTTACATGTGTCGATATGTGCACACGTTGGCCAGAGGCTATTCCTCTTAAGAGCATATCTACTACAGATATCGCAGATGCTCTTTGGTTGATATTTTCTCGCTTGGGGTTCCCCAGAGAAATATTGTCAGACCATGGCACTCAACTCATATCTGACACTATGTCACAGGTAATGTCTACCTTACATATTGAACGATCTCTCAGTAGTATCTACCATCCTATGTCTAATGGGTTAGTTGAGCGTCTGAATAGAACGCTCAAGACTTTGCTTGGTAAAATAACTGAAGATCATCCTCAAGATTGGGACAGGGTTTTACCCGCGGCTCTCTTTGCCTATAGAGAAGTCCCTAATGAACACACAGGATTTTCTCCCTTCGAACTTGTCTTTGGCGCGCGTCCACGCGGCCCTATGTCTTTATTACACGATCTCATCACTGCCGATGATATTAGCGATGAAACTCAATCCTCATATGAGTATGTCATTGCTCTTAGACAAAAGATCATTGAGGCATGTAAGCTAGCAACTGCTTCATCAGAAATTGCTAAAGAGAAGGCAAGACAGTTTGCTAACAAGAATAGATGTCTACGACAACTTTGTCCAGGTGACAAAGCATTCGTCCTACTCCCCAGTAGGGAAAATAGACTTCTTATTGCATGGAAAGGTCCGTATGCAATAGTCTCTCGGATTTCCGATGTTGACTATGTGGTCGATATTGATGGAAAGCATAAAACTTTAGACATAAACATGCTTTCGGAATTTCACGAACGTCCGGACTATTTGCTGCCTATTTTCCAGGCAACGGATGATGCTCCTGCACCTCACGGTCATTATTCATCCCTGTCTGTCATTCAGGATGAGGAAGCTACCTTCTCTGATGTCAACCTTCCCCTTCCAGTGGTTCCATTACATTCCACGGAATCTTGGAAAAACGTTTCTGTTTCTCCTAATCTTTCTGGTGACGAACATTGACAAGTCTCGTCGATGTTACAAACATTTCAGGATGTTCTCACTGACATTCCTGGACACACAGATGTCATAGAACATGACATAATTCTTACCGACAATAATCCAATTAGGGTTAGGCCGTATCCTATTCCTATACACTTTCAGTCGCAAGTGGAAAAGGAATTGGATGAAATGATTCAATTAAATATAATTGAACCATCGACTTCACCATATTCTTCTTCCATGGTTATTGTCCGGAAGAAGGATAAGAACATACGAATTTGCGTTGATTATCGCAAATTGAATCAGGTCACAAAGTTCGACGCTGAACCGATGCCTTTGTTAGAAGATCTACTGATTAGACTTTCTAATTCTAGATTCTTCACTAAACTTGACTTGTCTAAAGGTTATTGGCAAGTGCCTTTAGCAGAGCATGCCAAACCTCTTACTGCTTTTTCTACACCTAGGGGTCTATTTCAATGGAATGTTATGCCTTTTGGTCTCATGAACGCCCCTGCCACTTTCGTTCGCATGATGCGTCGAATTCTGTCACATCGTTCGGATGTCATCGCATACTTAGATGACATCTGTCTCTTCAGTGATACCTGGGAAGATCACTATTTAGGGTTATATGACTTACTGTCCACTCTACGTGAGAATAATTTGACAGCAAAACCTTCTAAAGCTTTTGTTGGTTTTGGTGAAATCTCTTTCCTGGGTCATCGTGTTGGTCATGGTCTCTTGAAGACAGAAGACCACAATACGTCCAAAATACTGAACATCTCTGTTCCTAAAACGAAGAAACAAGTTAGGAGTCTCTTAGGTTTAATTCAATTTTATGGGAGATTTATTCCAAATTTATCTTCGATCATGGCACCTCTCTCAACATTGTTGAAGAAAGGTTCGCCTAATCTGGTCCGTTGGTCTGAAGAATGCCAATCTTCACTAGACCAAATCAAGAATATATTTTCTTCTCCTCCCATCTTAAGATTACCTACTCTTGATAGGACTTTTGTTCTTCGGAGTGATGCTTCATCCACTGGGATTGGAGCAGCACTGATGCAAGAATATGCAAATACTCTGCATCCTGTTATGTACATTTCTAGAAAACTAAATGCGGCAGAGAGGAACTACTCGGTTTTAGACCGTGAGTTGTTAGCGATGGTTTGGTCAATTCTAAAACTACAAAGATTCCTCCTGGGCGCACATTTCATTCTAGAGACTGATCAGAAAGCTCTTACAGCTATTCAGACTAAGAATTTGAAGAGTTCGAGATCCACTCGATATGCTATAGCTCTTCAACCTTTTCACTTCACGGTACGAGCTATCCGTGGTGCGGATAATGTGATGGCTGACATTTTGTCTAGATGCCCACATGACTCCAACTAATACTTCTGTCCTATATTTCCATATATTACAGAGTCATAACACACCTATATTTCTACAATAGATTAGCACATCTGTACTTACTTTATATGTACACACTATCGTGCTTTGTTGTCATCTTCTTCTGTTCGTTTTTTAAGATGATAGAGGAGGACTGAGTAGTTAATATAAGGGCCGTTAGTTTACTAAACAGCCACAATTATTAATAATGTATTGTACCTTATGAAGCATATTAGTTATTAATTAGCATTATATTGCTTGTACTTTCTCAGAATGTCATTGTTGAGCTGAGGACTTACCTTACGAGTTCTAGATTGTGTACTTACCCTCGGAATACCAGAGCATATATCCTGGATCGTCATGTAGTTTAACTTTACTATGTACTTATTTCATTACATGTCAAAGAATGTACTATTTAAATTTTCCTATCAGATTTGTACATCCATTTTTAAAGACAATATTAGAGTATGCTGTTTAATGATGATTATAGTAACTTGCATACGTATATTGTGTTTACATGCTAACGTGATGTGTGTTGGTGACACCTCCCCGATGTGAATATTTTTTGAGACATATTTATTTTTCTGTTGAGGTATATCCTCACCAGACACTCTATAATTAGCCTATTGTTTGGCAATTTAATTAATTATCAGCGCATAATTCATGCGTTTTGAGCCGCTTATCGCTTGCTCTTTGATATTGAAAAAAAAATATGTTCCACATTTTTTTTTTTATCGGGAGGAGGTGGTGATATGTTGCGTGATAAATTCTCGCAACATCGTTTTTTTACAATATCTATTTTATAACGCAAGGGCAACAACTGCTTGGAATTTATAGTCACTTTTCTCGGTAAGCATTTGTCTTCTCGCGTTGGTATCGAATGCAGTTAAGTTTGAGCTGTGGTCATTTTTGCGCTGGACTGCGCATGACTTGTCTTGTTGTTTGGTCGATCGGTTTCCACCCACGACTAGTGGAGTGAGCGATTTGGAATGGCGAAAGAGATGCCTCGTTGAAGAGGGGATCTCCGCTATTTTTTGTTCTGTCAGGGATGTGTAGTCCTCTTAATGGATATTTCGTTTATTCGAGATAATACCTCTAGTGTTTTCCCACATGTCGGGAGGCGTGATATTTCTGTGTATTTCATGAAAGCAAGGTAAATTGACTTTTTCATTAACTCTATCGATTTTGGGTCGTGAGCGATTTCGATTCATAGCCTGTCTCCGAAAGTCGTCGCCACGAGATGTTTTTTTTCCCAGCTCACATGTCGCTGCATTGTACTGCATCGGTTGATGCATGTACCAAGGACCATTACTTGCTACTTTGTTAAATGAATTAGGTTTGGAAAACCTTTATTATCTAGAGGATATTTTTGTGGACATTATTTATACTTCGGCAGACGTGTCTGTCTTGCTGAAGTCAAACTAAGGAGAGTGAACTGATCTCATACATCTGGTTATCTCCTGGCTGTTATAGAAAAGGATGGAGTTTTCCACCTGACTACATTTACAGCACTATGAAATATAACATGCATCTGACTCATCATTGTAATGCTGTCTACCGTCTATTGCTGTATTGAATGTTGCTGTGATAATGACTGTTTGATGTGCCTACACATTTGCGTAACCATTTTGTCACTGTGGCGTCCACAATAAATAATGAAGAAAAACGTCAACGGCTGTTTCAAGACTCATTGACTTTATACGTCGTGAGTTTACTGACGTCCTATGTGGATTGCCCTGTTATTGTTGTATGAACATTGTTTTGACTGAACACATCTACACACTACACAAAACCAGACATGCGGATACCATCCATCATCATATGGCATCACGCATCACACACAATCATAGTGGGCTGACATTGGAATTGGGTTGGCCATGTCCTCAGAAGAGATCCCAACACCATAATAATAACTGCTATGCTATGGACCCAGGGCCGTAGATACGGGGGTGGGGAATATTGGGGCTTTCAACCTCCCCCCCTCTCTCGCCCCCCCATTCGGAAAATTATACTGTACCAGTACCAAAATAGTGCATTAAAAAACAATTTTTTTTATTAAACCCCCCCCCATTAAGTCCTATCTACGGCCCTGAATGGACCCCCATAAAATAGGCGAAAGAGAGGCAGACAAAAAACAACTAAGTGGAGAACTCGGGAGGTCAAGATCCAATGTATGAACCAGAGTTGGTGCACCACATGATGGCCACTGACCAAGCAAATTGGAGACAGTTCGCTGCTGCCCTATGAGATACCAATAGGTGTGATGGTCACTGATTGATTTGTCAGCCAATGGCTGCAGATCCAAGAAGAGAAGAAGACTCTTGCCAACACATCTTGGTGATCATAATACATTTTGAAATGCATTAGCTCTATTCAGATTTCTGCCCATATGGAAAAGCCTGTATTGTTAATGTCTAGTTCATCCATTCCCAGCCCAAAATATTACCCATAATAAAATCATTCAGAAATATGTAACAGAAGAGAACAGTCTACTAAGGTTATGTTTTAAATACTTCTTCTTCTTCTTTGGTCCTTAGGTGCTAACTGACAAAGCAATCAGTGACTAACATGTCTGGTGGCATCTTGTAAGGCAGCAACAAACTGCTTCCACTTTGCTCGGTCAGCAGCCATCCTTCGCGTGGTGTCCCAGCTCTAGTTCATGCTTAGCATCTCTGCTTCCACAGTTCTCCGCCATGTAGCTTTTGGTTGATCTCGCTAAAGAGCTTTCCTTCTGGAGTCCATAGCATGGCAGTTCTGATGATGGTATCAGTGTCTTTTCTCAGGATGTGGCCAACCCAATTCCGGCATCTACCGCTATGACGGTGCGCATGTCTTCTTGGTGGCTCCAAGTTAAACAAGCCTCAGACTCTAGATGTCCATTCCGCAGCAAAGCTTGTTCATTGGTTGCTGTTTCTATAATGTGTGTTTTTTTTAACATAGACAAGGGCGTTGGCCCTGAGCTAAAACCCCCAACCTAGAGGACCAGGGTGCCAGCTTAGTTTGACCCCTACCCACGCAGACCTATCCAGCTTGTTACAACCTGCCAGGAGTAAAATTCCCGCTGGCATAGCTTTGGAGGTTGTCAGGGTACTTGAACTGTCATTTCGCGACAAGATGTAGGCACCTACCATCACTGGTGCCTATACCTATTAATACTGCCATTACAATATCAACAATTCTTATTAACAAACTGAATAGAATTTAACAAAACGGTGGTGCAAGAATCGCCACACTATGTCACCAGTTTTGCCAAAAAAATCTTTGCGTACCAAAACTTGGGAAAATTTTCTTATTTACAATTCTGAAATATCTATATTCTGCTTGTTGATCAATAAACTGATAATGAAGCATAACATTTATCCACGTCCATTTAAAAAGCTAGATATGATATATTTTGAGGGTCATGCCAAATTCAGTACCAAATTAACACCTGGAATATCTAAGTTCCAGAGACAAATATGGCTATTATTACTAAAGAATGACATTAACTCTTTGATGTGGTCCTAAGGCTAACACAGGATGACAGAGAACTCCTACCTTTTATTGCACTCAATGTTGTGAACCTGCAGGGTTTTAAAATTCACACTGTGAACATCATCCCCAGTACGAAGAGACACAAACTTTACCCCGCAGAAAGCCTTCCCTGCACTGAAAGGTATGAAATAAACACATATGATTATTCTTACATAAGCTTTTAAAGAAACCAAATGAGCTGAGGATAGTTAGAACATTTATTTTCTCTAACGGTTTACATGTGATTAAAAAATAACAGGGTTTATATGTGCTAATGGGTAAGGGTTTATATGTGCTAAATACAAACACAGCTTAAGGCATTCTTGGAAGAGATTTTATATGTGATGTAAATAAAATTAGTAATCACATTTTTTTTCTGAACTATCAGGGTTTCAATTTTATTAAAAAAGTAATACATTTAACATGAGCGAACAGAAGGTTGTGTTCCACACACACAAAAACCTGACCTAGAGGAATCACAGACAGCAGCTATTGGTCTTCCAGCTCGAAATACATCATCCACTGGTCCTGGAGTGGGTAGAATCCGTAGACAGGACACGGGATTTTGTCGCAGTGACAGCACTTCCAGTGCTTCACCACTATGCTGAATGAAAGCAACAACGTTTTATTTTTTTTTTAAATTTAATTACTTGCCATGTGAACTTAAATTATCAAGGCTGTTCAACTCCTGCGACTCGCATATAGTGCACCTATCTTGATCTTTTTTCTTTTATAATACTAATCCAAAGAAAAACATTCCAACAAGTATATTTGTTACAGAATCTTCAAATATGTTTTTAAATTGTCCTTTTTGTTTTTAAATTAATAAATAGTTATAAACTTCCCTTATAAAGACACATGTTGCAGCTCTGCAATTTGCAGCACCCATACACAAAGTTTTAAGATTTGAAAAATAAAAATGTAACTAAAATCTTGATTCTTTTTTGCACTTTATAATGACTTTATAATCATCAGACTGAAAGTCATCAAAATAAAAAACCTATGACAACAGTAAACAGTCATTAGGAAAAATGTCCTCTAAAAACTAGTTTACAAGCAGCGCATTACTTTATGATAACATAGCAAAACAAACAAACAAACAAAAAACTTGTAATGGTTTATGGATAGTCTGGAAAAGGATAACTCAGCCAGATTTCTTTCAACTGTGAGTGAAAATAATTGGCATCTCCAAACCAGGAGTAATTAAGAATGGCTTGAAGAGTTAAAATGGATTCCCTGGCTGGTGAACGAATACCACAGTTGATGTATCTCAGCTTCCCAACTTAAGGAGTTGAATATGCTGTCTTTACCATGTAACCAACATAAATTTAACTCTTTGCTTCAGTAATTATTTTCCACCATGTACCGTAATTATGTTTTGAAGAATTCTAAATGGTGAATACTATCTTTCAGTGTACATTTTATGTAAATCTTTTCTGTGAACATGTACATATATATAAAACTGTAGGGAAATAGATATAGAATTATAAAATATAGTGTCTTTTGTAATACTGATACAAGATCGTTTGGTATACTTAAAAAATGTTGCACATAAATAGAAAAAAAACACTAAAAAGTTCATAGTAGAATACGAGCTTACCAAAGACAACTTACTGTAGGCAATAAAACTTTCTTTTTAGTCTTCAAACATCAAAGTAATCCATTTACGCATGAAATAAAACACTGATTATGGCCACATTTAGTACATTTAGTGTTATTGACACCAATTTATACTGTGGTCCCTTATAAGAATTTTAAAAAATGATGCAATATTGCATTACATAATTTTTAAACAAATAACGAATAATAACGTTTTATAAAAACTTGTTACATTTGTTTAAGGTTTTAATAGTATCCCTAGCTTCATCTTCTACCCAGGGCTAGTGATTAGATGTTACTGTAGGTCTAGTTCTGCTGTTTTCGATTGGCCAGAATAGGCCCATGCAATTAGCTATTTATTAGCTAAATCTAATGTGTCTAGCCTTTCTGCACCAGTTCCGTTACTTGACAACAAACTGTGACTACCAAACAATCACTGTCAATGTCAGCAATGTTTTGAAGTAGTTTTACAAAAAAGCATTGCAACGGAGTCAAGGAGTTAAAAAATAAAATTAATAGCTACATGAAGACAATTTATCACTTGCTCAGCAAACTAAAATTTAGTACAATCAAGAAAAATCTTTGTTAAGACTGCGTGTCTAAGAATACAAGGTAAATACATGTTTGCAAAGAAAAATGTTTTAAAATATTGTTGTTTCAATATACAGTAGAATGTCAATTATCCGAACCGTCAATTATCCAAATCACTGCCGCTGCCAAAAAAAAATTACGGTATCTACTTTTAGTGCACTAATTATTATGATGAAGTATTTTTTTTATGTAAAGCAAAAAAAAAAAGTGTGATTTGTAGTTGAAACCATGTAAAACAATTAGGCAAGTTCAAAATCAATATAATATAAATCAGTTTTTTTTTAAAACTTATTGGTTATTATTTCCTAAATCAATTAATATTTTATAATACTTCATATTTTAAAATACAGGAGTGATAACCTTGCATGCAATAATTTAATTGTAGGTCTAATTACACTTTGATTCATATAAGCTGGGTATCTCATGTATGTATGTTGATCTGGACTACTTGATCAACTGTACCAACCTTGGTCCCACTTAGTTTGGATAATCGACACTCTATTGTAGTGGAAAAATGTCTTTAAAATCTTTCTGTTCTTGTGTTTCATTATGCAAGTTCACTGTAATATTTATAAGACATGACAGCAGTATTCTCTTACTGTGATCAGCCAGACTTGCACCCCATCAGCGTAGCCAAGCACAGCCAGAAGTGGCTGAGCTTTCTGGTCTATGCCCTGAAGGTTGGGGTTTGATTGGAGATCTGTAAAATATGATACAATATTTACAACATCAAGAGAAGAAGTATTACCATTATTATCAGCTCTCACAATGCCCATGGCAGAAGGCAGAACGAAAATTCTATACCCTTTGTAATTCTCTCTATTTCTTTTTGTTGTTTTTTTTTTGGGTGTGAGTTGCAGTACTAGTAGGACTACCTTAATGATAGCACTTGCTTCTTGAGGCAGTTACTGGATTCAAAACCTCATGGCATCATGCTCCAGACTACCCAGCTCTAAATGAGTACCCGATTCTGCTCTTTGAAATTGAAAGGCAGTGAGGAAGGGAACAGGTCACCATACATCATAAAGCTCAACCTAGTAGAGTGAAGTCATCACATCTCAGTACATCGTTCTGGTGGATTTATCCAAGCATCCGCACGGTAAGGCATGACAAGTATTTGCTGGCTCTTTCACTCAATAATTAAATCTCAGCCTGATGAGCTGCAACAGCTTAAGAAAATTCTTACGCCTTTGCCTTCTTTAACTCAAGAGCAGTCAGGTACCCATTTACAGCAAGTTAGACTGAAGTGAGATGCCACCAGGTTCTGAACCCGCAACCAAATAACTTTGCCATGAGAGGTTAGCGCTCTAACTAATCAGACACTCCTTATCAAACATATCCAACGAAAATATGATAACTAAAATTGTTTTAAAAGCAAAAAAAACTAAGAATGATCATGCCAAAGTGCAAAGAATGGGAAATAAGAGAAAAAAAAACAGGAAGAAATGGAAGGTGCCAGATCATGAAAGTGAACAAACAG